>RJWJ010002993.1:0-92110 GCA_004363605.1 Indri indri | reverse complement strand
CTACTCTTTGAACCAATACTATATCCCTCAAAACAGTGCTCCCCAAACTGGGTAATACCTAAGAATTTATACTTGTATCCATTTTTAACATGTTAAATTCTGGACCTCATTCCCAGACTACTGAATGAGATAAAATACTGGCTTGACTTTACTTTGTCTCCTCTCAGAATTCTGATGGGGCTGGACAACATGATTAAACTTCTCCACATACTAGCCTGAAGTAAATATTATTACTCCCTTTAACAGATAAGAGAACTAGGGCTCAGAGAACCTAACTTGCTTAAGCTCATATATTCACAGCCCTGTAGTCTTTCCCAATAGAGCCATCAACTTCTACTATGTCATGAGAATTGAATTAACCAGGGGGAGAAAAAACACAACACCCATATTCTAATTGAAGACTTGAGATTGCCTGCTTTTCCTTTCAATAAGTATTTAGTTAATTGGTAGCAGAAAAACTAAATAAAACATAAAGCCCAAAAGTTCCTCTACCACTATAGATTATCTTTAATAGTGGAATGTTGCTGGTCTGGCCTGTGGCCCTTTTAATTTTTCTAATTTTCATCCTTTTCCACCCTCGAACAGTCAAAAAAAAAAAAAAAAATGGCTCCAAGTTGGAAAGAGGCCACCTGTGCCTTCAAATATGGCGCAAAGGATTGGGGGTCAGCAGCAGCGATAGGAGGTCATGTCAGGAGAGGAGAGGAAAGCAAGTGGAATGACAGGTAGAATAGGGAAAATTCATTTTATATTTATAGCCCTACGACCAAGAATGCATTTTATCAGTGTGTCAAATCTGCACCTGGGTACTCGGTAACATTTATGCGAGTATCTATTTTGGTTTTACTGTAATATTTTCAAATTACAGGTTAGCAAACAGCTAACAATGGTAAAATGGAAAATGCAATGGTAAAATGAAGTAGAACGGGTCTCCAGATCACTCTGAATTGTTTCCCCCTCCCCTGGCTGCTCGACTTGGGGAGTTTGAGTTTAAATGCACCGATATAGTTTCACATTCTGTGTTGATGCATACAGAGTAAAATAACCATGAGGTAAATAAGTGAAACTAAAGCCAAACGAATTCTATAAGAATCACATCTCTAGAAAATATTTTTTGTAGTAAGTACCTCAGTTCAAACAAAATTTGTAGGTTAAATTTGTGGCCATGGAAAATGAGCTGTAATTAAAAATGGCATTTTTTCCTATAAATAATCAAGGAAATGTTAGATTCACAGTCACAACTTTTTTCATTTCAGGTACTCAGTGCACATTGTTCTCACAGCAAAAACTACAAAATCAAATGAAAAATGGAAAATCAATTTGTCATACTCATGAAATTGTGAAATTGCTACCCTTTCTTGAGGCCTATCCAGAAATAATACATTATTATACAGAGTAAAAGAAAAGAATGCCAAGAAAGAGTGGAAAGCAGATGTTTTAAAAAGCTGTGGGAATGTGGGGGAAAGGAACTAAATGAGCATTTACACTGACAAATTCTGATGACACCGTACAGTTATCTTGTGCTACTGGGCCCAGCAGCTCCTTTGGCTGCCAGATTGTATTGCCTTCAGGCTGTCTTTGCACAACCTTAATATTTGGAAGCTGCAGAGTAATCCTCCTTTTTCTTGTAAAACTGACCCAAGGACATCAAGAGAGAGAGGAGATATAATCCATCTGCTTTGAGCTGCAGAAAATTGAAAACTGAAATTGAATTGATGTTGAAATGCACAGATAATCCATGTTGTGTCCGTAGAAAGTCAGTAGCAGCCATCAAGAAGGTAGAAGAATTTAGGAATTTTAGAAAATAGTGGCTGTTCTCAGTGCCAATTTGCACAACTCCAGGAGCATGGCTCACACAGCAGCATGCAGTGGTTATACAATCACCCGTTCAGTGATGGGATGAAATATTTTGTGGGATGAGAAAGATACTAAACATTTTATATCATTCCTTTATACCAACAGCCATTCTACCAAAAAGGTTTCTGATATCATTTATGGATATTTCAGAACTTTAGACTGGTCCCTGTTAATACAGCTAACCCCAATGAAATTATAAGGTTTGCGAAGTTGGTTTTCAGCTCTTCTTAATATTCCAGAGTTTTCCTAATCCCTTTTATTTTTCTTATTTGCTTCCAGAAGCTCAGTGCTTTACATTTTCATACTTCTGCTGGAGGGCAGGGATAAATAAATGTCATTAGAAGAGCCTGCCTTCATGGCCCAGACTGCGCATTGTAAGACTTTTCTTCTCATCAAAGCAGATAATCTTGGGCTCTGTTCCCTTGGAGCTTTGCTAAGTAGCTTACAGTTTCACTGTGAATATGGTAAGGGGTGATCAAGACTAAATAACCCCACAACCTTCACAGAAACATCTTCCCAGCTTGCATTCATTCACCCGCACAGACCAGCAAGGGGACACCTAACTGAAGAGGTGCTATGATGATGGCAAGATTGTTTTGAAAACTATAGTGGCACTGAGATCTGACTCTTCTCCCCCAGAGCAAACCATGACTGAGAACAGCAGTTACATTCAAATTGCTTCTGTCCCTCCCCTTTTAACAAATAGGAAAATAGATACATTGTATAATGCTGAGCGAGTGTTCCACATCACTGTAGCTCTCATAATGATAGATTCATGCAGGACAACGGGCCAAGAAAGAGACTGTGGCAGCAAAAGGCAGGACAGAGAAAGTGAGGGTTGACACACAGGTATCACCATCCATCCTTCCCTCACATCAGGTATAAGATACAGAGTGAGTCACTTCACCCCTTGAAGCCTCAGTTTCCTCTACTGGAATCTGGGGCAGGGGGGTGGAGGGAAATCACTACTTTTTAATCTTAGGGTACTCAGCGGGCTACCATCAGGGTCAAATGTAGTCATGAATACAGAGTTTAGCATGGAATCTGTCACATGGTTGGTTGCTCAAGAGATGTTAGCTCTTGTTGCCCTTTTGACCCTCATCATCTACTCAACTTTATTTTCAAACAACTTGGTCAAAAACTTGTCTCTTATTTTCCTCTTCAAATGATAGGAATAAAAGTATTTGACAAGTAATGGTGTATATGATAAATATCCATACTTCTTTCATATTTAGAGCCAATCTGTGAATCACATTTAAGCTGTCTTCTGGAAACAATTTCAGCACATTCTACTTGCAGTCAGATGAAGTGGCAATTTTCTTAAAATATGGAGCAGTTTGGTGCTGGGCAGAACATGTATTCAGGCTCATAAACATAAACATTTTTTATGTAGCGTTTAAACATGAACTATGCAACTCCAAATTGCTAAAAAAATATAAACAAAATAATTTCAGGAATAAAGAGACACAGCTAAATAAAAATTGAGAGGAAGTAAAATAAAGGAGTTTTCTATGATGCGAGAAAAATTGGGCTTTGTAAATTTTTTTAGAGGGAGACAGTAGCGCATTTCTGGAAATCGTTTAACATTATATGTCAAGTGACTTTGGTAATTACTTCTTATCATTCTAACCTTGTTTTAGCAGCCCCAGCCCAAGGCCAGCATCGAGGTTTTCTTCAGCGATGACAACCATATAGCCATGCTCCCTGAGAATGTGCTGGTGGAGCCGAAGCTCTGTTTTGCTGCTGGAAGGACTGTAGAGTATGGCCCTTTGGCCATGACTGCCGAAGTGTGTCTCAATTGCTTCTTCAATCTAAGAAAAGAAAGAAGGCATAAAGATTCAACATGAAAAAGTAGTACATTTCCCTTGAAGGACACCATTAATGCAAATTGAGGGCCATTCAGAAAATTATTCTTTAAGTTTTTCTCTAGAAACGAAAGACAGATTCTCCAAAGGGCTGACAAGGGCAAAGATGAACTCATATGCAAGAAGTAAAGGTGAAACGAATTGTTCTCACTATCAGAGAAAGATGAAAATTTTAGGCCATTAAAATATAGAGCTCCTTAGAGCAATACTGCTGCATAGAAATATACAGTTCAATTCTAGCTGGAAATATAAATTAATAGCAATACCTTTCATCTGTATTGTACTTTTGTAAAGTAGTTCCAGCTGCATTATCTTTTACTAGCTCTTTTAGGTAAACACAAGAGATGAAACAGACTCAGAGAGGATGAGGATGGGTTTTATGTGGGAAGGACATGGTCGAGAAAGGATAGAGATGAGAAGCAATCTCAGAGCTCTTTGGAGATATACAATGCTTCAGTTTCTCTCGATTAGGACTTCCCAAAATTTGAATGCATCTCAGTGAGGCAGGATGGGTCTTCAAGCGTGAGAAGAGGTGTGCTAACTGAAGTATTATTTTAGGTTCTTCCCTTCATAGTTTATTGCTCTCTCATGTAAATATTCCTCTTTCTCACAATGGTGCTTGAAATTCTATTAAGAAAGGGACTTTTTGAATTGACACATAGAAAATAGGCTGACATTTAAATTCACTATAAGGCTTAATGGCAGATACTGGGTGTTTTTCTGAAAACTTGAGCTTAAGCCTTGATAAAATAAAGATGTTTTTTATTACTAGAAGGAGTGACAAGACTGGATGGTGATCAGGACCAAACAGAAAAGAGGCCAAAGAAGAGGAGCCAAAGGAGGTGGTGGGAAATGAGGTGGCATTGGTAAAAAAACAAAATTAGAAATCCAAATTACTTCTAATGGCAGCTCTGGATCAACCTGTCCATTTTATGAGTCTAAAACACAATATTTTTCATATTGTGAAGACAGTGTTTTTTTCAGTGCTTAAATGTCTTAATTATTGCCCATACTGATGAGAATGGATTCTGTATCTTTGTAAGGAACACAAGGCTATTCAAACTTAGACCCTGTCCTCCGCCTCTGGTCACATCACACTCTTAATCATCTCCATTCCTGACCTCCAACCTGCTCCTTTATACACCACCGTGCCTTCCACCTGCAATCCCTCCCTCTCTCCATTTGTTCATCCATCAAACTCCAAATCATCCCTCAATATTCAAGCATTATCCCTTTTAGAAGGTTTTAATTGAAATACTACTTCCACTAGCATTTATGAAAGGAAATTTTGTCTCTCCCTCATGTCAGCTACTTAACAGCCAGGCCTGCATTGTTCGTGTATCTCCAATGTCTATCCCAGTACATAGGTACACGTGGTACATGCTTAATAAACGAAGCTATTTAGTAAATTAACAAATCATAGTGCTCTATCAAGATCTTTGAACATATGTAAGGAAAGAAAGAAGAAACAGATTTAGATTGGAAGCCCTTTGAGGGCGGGAACCATATCCTATTTTTGATTGCATACAAACTGCTGCTATCAGGGAATTAATAGACAAAGCATAGTATGGTGTAGGAAGACAAAAACTCTAGAGCCAAACTGCTGGGTTCAAATCCCCTGGCTCCACCAGCACCATTTGTGTGACCTTGGACAATACCGTCCCTAAGAGTGCTATGCAAATTAGTCAACATTTATAAAGTGCTTAGAACCATGTGTGCCACATAGGAAGCACTATATAAGTGCTTTTTAAATAATAAGCAATGAGTCAGGAAAACTGCTTCTGAGTTTGAGCTCTGCCTGGCACATGTTAACATAGGTGCTTACTACGTGTTCATGAATATAATGGAAAGGAATAGAACACTAGCTAATCACGCTTTCTGTATAGGATACTTTGGGAGAACATGATTGATTAGCTATTTCCCCTTGCTAAAGGATATTACATTTTATTGATGAGAAAACTATTTAAGCTCAGGAATTTAATTGAAAATTGAGAAATGATTCCCCCAAATATTGTCATTGTTGGTAATGATAAACTTATAAGGAGTGTTTGAAACCAAATACAGGTTGAACTTTTGGACACAGGGATTAGAGGAAATTGAGTAGCCTGTAGAAGGCCAAAGTAAACAAACAGGCGTCTAGGTGAAAGGAGAAGACAGATGCTTCCAAATATATCAGTGTCATGCAAGCAAAACACACGGCATCCAGAATTTTCACCTCACATTATTTTCTTTTGTAATCCCAGGAGGCTTCTATTTATTACACCTGCCTCAAGGAAAGCAGGGATTTCACATGAGGAGGGTACATTTTAAAACTGTAAATGATTTTTATTTTGAAAGATATCACCCCTCTTTTTCCCCCAATCAAGAATAGATCAAGCAAGAGCAGTGTAACTTTTACTAGTATATCTTATATACAGCATATTTTAAACAAAGTATAATTACTGGCATATTTTCTAATAATCTTCATAACACACACTAAAATTTCAACACACATCTCAGAACATACAAAATAAATGGGAAATTAGCTTGTCAGTAGAATTATATTATCCTGTGATACAAACTGCTGTTGTCCTTGTAATATTTATAACACACTATATCAGCATGGCCCAATACCAAAAGACGAGAACAGTTTTAGCCAGTCCGACAACAGGTGCACACACTGCGTATGCGAAATGAAAACTATGTGAACAATTATGTCAACCGCACCAGCAAGTTCAGAATTACTGAATGCCAATAGCAGCACTTTTGGAAACAAGAACTCCTGATTACTCCTAGAATTTTGAAGATAACATTTTCAGTGGAAGAACACATTTAACTTGGCCACCACTACAACTTCACTTAAGACTTACACAACCCTGCTGACCAGAATTTAGACCAGAATGAGTGTTACTAGATATTAATACTATGAATTCCCAAGTCACTTGCTGCTCTCTTCTTGAGAGATTTGCAAAATATTTGATAGACTACCTGAAAGTTGTTTTTACAACTGGACACTTAGTATTTTTATTGGAAAAACTTCAAAACCTGAAATTGTGATACCACCTCAGATAAAGCAAAGGATAAAATGTTATAATAGACTACTGGCAGCGTTAGATGCAGCAATGTAGAATGAAAAACGAAGAGCATTGGGAGTCAAAAATCTGGACTTGAATTCTAGCTCTACCACTTGCTTACTTCATCCATTGGGGCAAATTATTTAATCTACCCATATCAGATTTCTCATATGTATATTTGAAATAACAAATCCTGCCTCATGAGGTCATACTGGGAATTAAATGAATTTTCCATATGAAATTGTCCAACATAATGTCCACCCTAATAAATGATGTTACATAAACATGAATAAAATTGAATAATAATATTATATTGTAACTCTAGCTTTATATTAGGAATTCCATAAGCTTTTCAATTAATGTGGTTTGGTCTCTGTCATAAAAAGCATTTTTGCAATAAAATATATGCTTTAATATACCTGATATACGTTTTCCTCTGTAGGACTCATCATTTAATGCACAAATATAATTCATTCACTTATTATGTTTATTGTCTGTCTCTTTACACCAGAATCTAAGCCAAATAATTTTTGTCTGTTTTGTTCACTTTTGCTTCCAGCCTAAAAATAGTACTTGGCATATATAAGAAGCACATAATAAATACTCTCTGAGTGAATGAATGCAAACATCTTTTTCTTCAATATGTAAAAGAGTCTTTGTTAAAAATAGTACCATGGAAGATTGGGAATAGAAAGTGGTTAAAATGTGTATTAAGAAATTTATGTCAATAGAATTGTGAATAGCAGCAAGAATGACAAAAATAGAGTTAAATATTTGAGCAAAATAATGAATTTACAGTAAAGAATTGAATAAAGAGCTACATTATAAAAGCACTGTATTTCTCAGTTACTTACACTGTTAAAAAGTCTTCACCAAAATTTATCCCAAAACTAGAAAATATAGCTCTTCAAAACATAGTAGGAGTAAAAAATAAAACTTGGTTTTTTTCACATGACAGAAAGATTTTTTTTCTGGATTTATGAAAGTAGCTACATATTTATGACATATTTTGATGCTCAAAAACAAATCATACAGTAGACTTCAGATGTGTGTCATATATGACTAAAAGTTAAATTGCCTTCCTGGTCCAGATTTTTGGCATTTTAGAAATATGACAGAGTCTATCATAGTGAATTATGTTTTAATTTTTTTCACTGAAAGAATACAGATGCTTTTCCCCATTGGTGAAATGTACACTTATTTTAGGGTGAGTAAAAAATAAAATGGAAGTTTCCTAAGATGCATATCATACACATTTTCTACTTAAAAATCTTATAATTGCAATATAGCTTAGGGACCACAAGTTCCTGGATATGTAAGCAGAGCCTGGTAAGAATGTCTCTACCTAAATGAAGCTTTAGTGAACTTCTGTCTGCATCTTACAGCTGATTCCACTGAATCACAAGCCCATCATGGAATGGCCATACATTTCTCACTGAGCATCTTCTGACTGTGCTCCCAAACTGTACCTTGGGGCTATCCCAACCCTCTACATCCAGTGACGAGCAAGTTTGCTCATCTTGTAGGTAGATCTATGCAGGTTCTGAACAAATAATCCAGAAACAAAAGCAATAAATTTTCAATATCAAAATTGTATCTCCAATAGGACTTTTATGAAATAGCACCCACTTAAACAGGCATTGCCAAAATCCATCATCACCCATCCCTCAACCCAATTTTTCCACGGGCACTCTTCAAAATGCATAATTTTATATTATTTGTTTAGTATCTGCCTCTTCTTCTCCTCTGTTCCATGAGGGCCTAGATTTGTCTGCTTTGGCCATTGCTGTATATGCAGCTTACTGCCGGGTTCCAAATAAGAGAGAATGGATGACTGAATGAGCAAATGAATGGATACATGAATGCATACATAGTATGAGTTCATTATTTGTAAAAACATGCATGCCCTTTAAGCATTTACTCACTATCAGGTGAAAAAACTCCACTAGGAAACCTCAGTGGAGGCTTCAATATTTGCATCTCAAACCATAAACTATCCAAGTCCTCTTCATTTGCAATGCCTCTTTCCTCCACTTCATTTCCACCACCCACTCCAATGGCCACATCTTGAACTGCGTGGTCCCCAAAACAGCCCCTCCTCTGAAATTGTAAAATGGCATATTCCACCCTCTGATAACACTTATGAGTATTTCTCTGCTCTTCTCATTTATTCCCCATATATTAGTTCTTCAACCACTAGTCTTTCACCCAATCCAAACTTTCTACTAGCCTCCTTTTTCCTCACCTTTTCTCTCTGTAGCTCAGATTCCACAGTCCAACACTCCAATCAGTCTCTACCCAACATGTAAATTCCCCTGTCCCACTGTCGTTCCATCACATCCTCGTGGCAAAACATCAAACACGGAAGAGCCGGGGATCCATGGTAAGCAAGACAGACAGGTCTCTGCCTTCACAGCACCAGCAGCCCATCAAGGCAAGCAGACATAGTTATAACAAATTATGATAAGCCAGGCAAATTGGGAGGTATAGGATGCTGTGGAAACACTGAGCTGGGAGACCTGAGGAAGATCTCAGCAGCTTACCTGTCCTGCACCTGGGCTGGGGTTGCTGAGAGCCACCAAAGAAAAATGCCCAGTGGACAGATTCTGATTGGCAAACCCAATTCAAGCCTCTGTCTCCTGGCTCTTTCTCATTATTCATTTGTTCATTCATTCATTCATATGCCTATTTAATATTTGAGCATTTTGTAGGTGACAGGCCTAGTCCTAGCCTCTGGGAATGCAACAGTGAAGAATCCTGGCAAAATTCTAGCCCTCACTGAGCTTACTGTTTAGCAAGAGGAGAAATAAACAATTAATGAAATCATACGGTATAATTTCCTGTGGAGATAAGAGTTCTGGTCTATTAAAGACTAACCCAGGAGCTCTTTTAGATGGTGTGGTGCTATTGTTTGTCTATATTATGAATGTTGTGTACAAAAGAAAATGGGAGAAGAAAAACAATTCTTCAAGGCAGAGAAAAGACAGGAAGAGATATTAAATCAAGAAGTCCTTAAAGGCCAGGATCATGGACACTTTTTATTGAGTGACAAATGGAGTCAGTTAGGCAACAAGAAATGACTGACAATGATGACAAAAATGGAGCCATGAAACATTACTTACTATCTTGTTAGATAGCTATAATAATAAGAGACCTAAGCCTAGTGAGTAGTCAGTAATTTAAAAACTGATGACTCTATGCTGGTCTTTACAGGTAGGTCCAACTTTGATGAACTTTGATTCCTTTTACTAAAAGCTATCTGAAGGAGGAGGCGAATGAGGAAAACTGGACTTACTATAGATAAAGAAAGAGTGTTTTTCTTGTTGTTTTTTTTTTTTTGTGGATGGATGGGCACCCTGATAGAATTCCAGAAGGCCAGACTTTTGCTACCTAAATCACAGTATTTCCTAAGGACTATAAGCCACCCCTCCCATAATGCAGAAAAGACGTTTAAAAAAAGAATGAAAGCAGTGACAGTAACCAGAGTGACTAAGCCATAAAGGAGAAGCCTCAGACCAGTCCAAAGGAGGCACCTAACCATATGGGGGAAGCCTGGAAAGAAAGAGAACTGTGAGGGGCTGAGCACTCAGTTCTGCACTACGGAGCCTGACGTGGGGTAGAAAGAGCAACAGGACGCTCTGACCATGCTGTGTGTAACTGAGAGAGGGAAGGGGATGGAGGATGAGAATGTTCTTAGGGGAACGTATGGGACAAAAGTTCAGGAGAAAGGATTTGCTGTGAAGACATCGTGTAAACAGAAAGGGAGTCTGTAAGCCCAGCAGAAGAAGAGAGGAGGGTACAAAAGAGGAAAATAGAAGGGAACAGCCAGACCGACCCTGACTTGGCCATCCCAGGCTAGAAAATATTTAATGATAAATGATGCCAAATCACTTTAGTCCTCAGGGAGCATCCGAAATACTAATACCTCAGAGACATACCACTTTTGCTTATCAAAAAAGGCTTGCCATCACATCTATTGAACATTAAGCACATGACCTGAAGATAAACTCCCAGGACTCCTAGGTCACCTCTGTGTTAAAGCCCATTCTCCTCCCTCGAAACTTTTGAACCACATGGTGCCTTTCTTAAAAAGGTGTACGATATAGAGCTTGTGTAACCAAGGGAAGGAGAAGAGAGGAGGAGAGAACGGAGAAGAGGAATTGCAGGACGGAAAGGAGATAAAGCAGACTGAACAGCTTCTCGGCTCTTCAAACTCCAGCAAATGCACAGTCATGCTGGGCACAGCTCCGCCTCTGTGCGCTTCTCTTTCCTTCCACATAGCAAGAAGCCCGGGGACAGGGAGAAATTGAAAACAAAACTGAGAACACAGAACCGCTATTTCTCCTCCAGTGCATCCCAGGGTCACAAGCTGTGACTTCTCACCTTCCCATGTCTTGCAGCTACCAATCTCCACCTCTGCTGGAATGCTCCTCTGTTCAACCAGCATGAAGCAACCTACAGTTTTTCCCTTCTCTGCTTCTCCCAGATTTCCCCCCCTCCTTTCTAGCTGTTGTTTTTTTTTTTTGTTTGTTTTTGTTTTTTATAAAGCATGCTTATAAAGCATGTTTTTCAGACTCCTCTGGAGACTTTTCCTCCAACTACTTCAAGACTCCTTTCTTTGAGATGCTGCCCACATGCACAGCTGTGGGTTGTCAGTTTACTATTTACTGAAACCTCACAGACTTAACGAAAACCCAGCTGAGATTATAAAAACAGAGAAATAGCTGAGAGATGGTGGTCTTGGTAGTTTCTTTCAAGATATCTTTAAGAATAAGATAAAACTTCAAATGAGAAGATCAGGAGAGAATATAGTGTGCTGTTTCTTTTGGCATATTTGATGTTACTCTTTTCTTGCAGCAAATAAAAACAGCTTCTGAACATCCCTCTTTAGTCTCTTCTCCTTCCCTCTGTTTTTTTTTTTTTTTTTTTTTCCTTTCTCTACAATCTTCCCCTTTCCCTGCTCTCTCTTAGACACTCACATAGAGTTTAACAGGAGGAAGACGTTATTTTCTTTCCATCTTCAAGCCCTGATCTCTTGCTGGTGATAAAGCAAATGCTCTCCAGCTGTCTCTTTGAGGTTCCTTATTACCCTCCGAGTCTGACCGCAGTGTCAGCAGTATTTAAAGGATGTTCATAATGAATTTAAGTATAGAATTGACAATCAACAATTACGAAATAACAAGCAGAGGACAAGGAGAGATCTTGTTCTTTTGAAAAATGTTAAAATAATAGCTAGTCTCTGTCTCCTGATACCAAAACAACGAGCTAATTCAGCAATTCAGCCTTAAAATAGTAAGTCCATACAAAGGCAACGTAGCTGTTAGGAAAGAGCACTGGGGCCATTACAACAACGATATCAAAACCTAAGCATCGTGCAGTCTACCAAACATTTGCATAGATGCCAGAGACTCTGAATCTGAGCTTCAGGCCATTCCAGCCACACCCCAATGCTTCCTGACTCCCAAGTCTCCCTCTATTTCCCAACCCCATTCCTTATCACCTGACTCTTCTTAAGTTCATTTGATGAACTTCACTTTCCTTCTTTGCAAATGAGCACCAATCAACACATTTCATCTCACTGTCGGTGCTACTGCAAGGATCAAAGGAGACCCAAACGGTTTGGACAAAAGCATTTGAAAATATATATTCCTTCACAAATGTAAGGCATTATTAAATAAAGATCTCTTTAAAAAGATGTCAGATAAAAGAACATCTTGAAAAATTAAAATATTTTAAATAAAAACCTTAAAGTTTTTAATTGTATGATTTCATAGGGGTTCTGTCAAATTACAAGTGAAATATGAAAAGTAGTGTTTATATATTGGGAACATTAAAACATTTAAAAGTAATCAATGAATCACTACCTCTGCTATTCTTTGATAAAAATCCAGTGTTAGAGCAAATATGTCATTATGAAAAAAATATATGAGCACTAATATCATTGTATAATAAATATACTTCTTAGATTTGGGTGTTAGACAAATAATAGGTCCATTTGTTAACTCCACAACTAAATATGGTTTCATTTTACACTTGGTTATAATGTTCTAAAAGTAAATTCACATATCAGGATATAAAGAGCCCTTTATGAAACATTAAATTCTCTTTTTATGGTTTAGAAATTATGGTCACCATTGTCTAGTTTTAGGGCCTTCCAAGAGTTCACCTACAAATTCCTGAATTCCCCACTTTCATTCTCTATTTCAATCCTCATTCTCTTCTTTCCACTCTGCCAATGACGAAGTGTGCCCCTCGTCCTCTCACCTCCCCTCCTGCTTAGCTTATGACCTCGACTGTCCTCTTAGCCCTGCTGTGCCCTCTGCATTTCCCCTCTGTACACACACAGAGCCCAGGGTTCTCAGTGGCACATCATGAGGGAACTTGTGGCAGCCAGCCTAGAATCCCTTTCTGGCACAGAGCAAATGTGTCCTCTTCTGGGCAAAGCGTCTGTCCAGCCTAATGCAACACCTGCCGGATGTCAGGGTAGAATTCAGGCACTGAGTTGGGGATTAAGAGATTCTCCATCCACTGCCTATTCAGCCACCACATTTATGCACCCTGGAGGAGGAGGATAAGTTCCTAAGCCCACTTCAAGCATTCAGCAGTGTCAGTCCCACACAGATAACATCTCTGGCTCCTGTCTTCTCCCCTCAGCACTCATATCCATGTAGCAATCAGTTCATCTGGATTTTTTTCCAGAAATCCAGAGTTCCTTTGAACTGCGCTGATGGTCAAGGATGGGCAGCCAACATACTCCATGCAGCAGGCCCTGCATGTCCAAGGCAGCAAAGGTCTGCTCCAGTTCTTGTTGAATGAAAGGCTGCAGGACAGAGGCACTCGCCTGGCAGACCCAGAGAAACTTTGCCTTATCCCATCCATGTGGGGACCAAAGTATTATGAAGAATGGGGGAGGGGCCAGGCGTGGTGGCATGTGCCCCGCCTATAATCCCAGTGCTTTGGGAGGCTGAGGTGAGAGGATTGTTTGAGGCCAGGAATTTGAGACCAGCCTGGGAAACACAGGAAGACCCCACCTCTAAAAAATAAAAAAATAGCCGACGTGGTGACTGGTGCCTGTGGTCCTAACTATGCAGGGGGCTGAGGCAGGAGGATCACTTGAGCCCAGGAGTTCGAGGTGACGGTGAACTAGGAAGAGGCACCACACTCCACATAAAAGAGTAGAATAGGTTTCCTTCAGCACATATTTATGCCTGAGCACTCCTTCTTTTTCTTGCTTATTCTGAGCATTTTTGTGCCTGTTTACTCTCAATGACTTCCTCGTCTTATTCTTTGAGATTACTGGCCATTACTGATATATGATCTTAGAGATTACCCTGGGTAATCTTTTCCCAGCTTGACTGAGTGCTAACAACTCTCTCCCATGCTTCCCGTCTGGAAGTCCCACTCAGTCTACCCTGTTTCTGCTCATGTTGCCAGATGCTGTATTACAACACTTACGCATCATAATACAACCTCACTTATTCCTTTCAGAATCGGTCCTAGAGCTCTCCAAATTATGTATTCATTCTAGAATGTTTATATATTATTAGATGGCTAACTTCTTGCTTCCAAAATCAAAAATTGGCAGGAAATGGCAATATCTAATAATATCAAAACATAAGCACTATTTCTAGAGAAAGGAATAAGATGTCATCTAACACTGATATCTAATTTTCAAGTCCTTAAACTCTCTAATCCTTCCTTTATGGGATAGATTGTGTTGCAATACAGCTTTTGGCTTCCTTCTCTCGCTAGCTGGAAAAGCAAGTTCCCTTCCTAGAGGTCCAGATTATTCTTAAATGGTCCAGCAGAAGGTTTCACAAGCAAGGGCTAAAGCAAAAACCATCTCTTCTAACATGATAGATTGCTTTGGTATTCTCAGGAAAGCCAGAGGTGAGGATATCTGTTAAAGGGAGGAAGACTTGGGTGGAGACGTTGTTTGGGAATACCAGAGTTTAGGAGTCCAGTTGAAAGTACAAAAGAAGAATTCAAGGACTGCTGACCAACACAGGGAGGTCTATATTGGATACACAGCATGAACTTACACTAGATCCCATTCATCCATTCGCCCAACATGTTATGTGCCAGGAATTGTGTAAACTTGATCTCTGCCCTGACCCAAATTACAGTAATTTATTATAAGGTTTTGCTTCAGTGCTAGACTTCACACGGTATTGTTACATTATTATAAATGCTTACTTTGTTTAGGGTTTTGCTAAGAATTGTGCTTAGGATCATGTGTACATCATTGGATAACGAGGCCTACTCCCATTTAGATCACAGAAAAGGTATTTCCTTTTAAGAGGTCATTATCTTATAAGAAAAATAGGAGACAACTACAGCTTCTTGAGGTTTATATGCCTGACAAAATATATTTCCATAAATACAGTTAAAGCAGACATGGCATTACTTTTACCATTGATTGTTTCTTTAAAAGAAACATAGCAAACTTACCCCCTCCTCTATGCCCCCACACACAAAATCTAACTCTGTCTCAAATCTGCTTGCTTTTAAAATAGCTTATGTAGCTCTAAAATACTTGGATAAGTAGATTTAGCTTGTGCAGTAGGAAATTTCAGATGGGTTATTAATGTTTTCATTGTTTATTTTGGAAAAAAAAAAGATAGTTCTTTAAGATAACAACAGAGAGAAGAATCAGAAGAAACATTTGAAATCACTGCTGCCCTCTGAGTGTGTCCAGTAGGGAAGGTTTACTGCTCAATATGAAAGCCAACTTTCTGGTTGATGCTATGCTAAGGTCAGGTAGTTCCTTCATTGCTACAGAAAAGTCAATTTCCTGTTCCATTTTTTCCTGAAGCATTTGTGCACTTTGGCTAAATTAATGCTAGATTTTCCACTAGGGAAGAACTAGGCTTAGGGCTGAAGCTATTGAAATGCTATTATACTTCCTATTGCTTGTTAAAGAAACAGTGAAACGTCAAAAGGAAACTCAATTGTGATAACACAATTTTGGACTTCTACTGGCATTTTGAAACATAACTTTATAACTTGACATTTGTATAGCACACTGACCTATAATTTTTTAATGAAAAAAGGAGGGTTTCCAGTAATCACATTTATGTTACATATATGCAATCTTTTCCCAAGAAGCACCAAACACAGTGAGAATATTTTCATGATATTATTCTTTGGTATATGATCATACACATTTCCCTGTCTTTTATAATCTCAATGTTTCTCAAAGGACTTTCAGCCACATAATTTGATCCCATAACACCTCTGTGGCAGGCATTTCCATCTGCAGGCCACAGACTAGGAAACTCAAACTCAAAGTCACTCAAGTTGAGTCCATGGTCACTCAACTCTTCTTCATTGAAACTGGGACTCCCCACCTCAGTCTCAGCATTTTCCCTTTGTCCTGGAAAGGGTGAGTGGGTCACAGCAGGATCTGTTTCAGACACATGAATCTTTAACAGGTTGCTCTGGTGGTCTCCAGAAATCTGTACTACCACCCCCACACCACCCATTTTTTCCTATGTCAAAACAAATAAGAAATATCAAGACCCAGGAGCAATATTACTGTTTTTAAGTAAATTCTATTTGCTTCTTGTAGATATTCACTATCATCAGGCTTTTTCCTCCACCTGACTCTCGCATCCTGAATTGGCCACTTTATCCCAGATGCCTTTCTCAGGCATACTCGGAATATGCTTAGGGCAGCAGATACCAGCTTCAATTTGTCAAGATCATCTGTGAAGTATCTTATAAGAAATTGGCCATGAAAAGAAATAAAATATCAAAATTTGTGAATAATTTATATTTTGTAAATCAGGGAAAATGTGTTGCATTCCCGCTATTGGTAGGCAAAGTCGCTTTCCTGAGCAGGAGAGGAAGGAAGTATTATATCATGTATAACTCTGAAAATCCCGTGTAATGTACTTGCATTTAACTATATCTAGAGGTGTCAAAGGGGAAAGTGACTGAGGCTGGCTACCATAGGACAAGCAGATTTAAACATTTTCCTGAGCAAAATATAATCAAGAAAACATATAGGGTGAGGATAAAAGATATGCATTATATATGAATTCTTGAAACAAATATAATATAACCTATATCGAATGCTTGTTTTTGAGGTCAGAACTTAAACCCAGCTTTTCAGGGGCAGGAAGGCCATAAGCATTTATGGAACACTCCACTCTGACCAAACACCGTGCTTGATGTTTTCAAACACATGATTTTATTCAGTTCTTACAAGCAGGGCTTAGTTAGTTTCACTTTTCCAATAAAAGGTTTAAAAATTTAGCTAAAATTTGCCTATGGTCCTATAGCTAGGATACAGTCGAAATTTGGACCAGTGTGTTTCACAACATACCCATGATCTCTGGGGCTTTTTAGTCAATGTACTTAACAGGGTTGAGATTAAAAGTTTTGCTGGAGAAAGTTGGGTCTGTTCCCATCATATGCTGAGTTACAGAGCTTTCTTCTTACCAAGTTGCTCTGATTGGACCACACTATAAGCAAAGTGGTGGAGATTTCTACCAATAGCTCCCAGCTAAGGATTAATGAACCAAAGGTAGTTATATTTCAAGGCACATGATCAGGCCCAATCTGCACTGCCAAATCTATGTGTTCTTCTTAGTAATTATTTTGGTTCATCTATTATTTTGAATTCTAAGTACTTCTAGCCTCCATTAGTGAATTTAATTGGAAAGTTGAATACAATTTTTTACGATCCTTATACATAGCAGACTCAATTATCTTTTATTGTTATATTTCTTTTTTAACACTGTACATGATAAGTCAAAATGCTTAGTTTTACACTTTCAACAAGTCTCCAAAAATTATAAAAATCGACAAAGTGCTGTTTACCTTGCTAATTTCCAACATTGGCGTAGTTTCTGTCACAGAACATAAATCTTATTTTAGAATGTGAGCTCATTCTCTTAGTGAAAATGGCTCCCTTGAAGAAAAAAATCCAAAGGAAGCCAAGAGGAAAATGAAACCAAAATATTCCTTTCACCCCAAAAGGCCACAGACTCAAAGTTGACAACATGATGCACTATTTATAATGTCAGTGTATCTAGTGGTTTCCATTTTAGAGAGTTTATCTTACATGAGTTTCCAATTCCATTAATACAAGTAACAGAATTGTTTAGAGGGAGAAAGAAGCAGAAGCTCTTGCCACCATCTTGAAAACCACGAGGGAATGACACATAAAATGATTAATTCCTTGATACATAGGAAATTTAGCATAACTTATTTAAATATGAGCTTCATCAAGACTTCATTAAAATTTATCTAATGTAAGCAAATTTGAATTTGTTTAAAATTCTCTCAGTATGAGCAATTTTTCACCCGTATGCATATTTCATTATAAAAATTTTACACAGCACTCTAATCAACTATTTCATAGAAATTCACCGGCATTCATCAGGCAGCCCTACTAATTCCATGAAAGTTGTATACCTCTTAGTATGCTGACACCATCACTTGACAGCCTCCTATACATAAACTCCTGTATTTAAATTCCATCAGCATGATTTTTAAATCTATATCTTCCAACACAGTTACAATATAGAATTTTGTAAAAGGAAAGCTCAGTTTTTACTAGAATCAATCTGTTAAAAATGGAAACTCCTCAGTAGAGAGAGAGGTTAGATGATGGTAACAGTGAGTATAAGAGGGGATGTAACCAGAAAGGCACATTGGTTGGGAAAGGATGTTCTTTTTTTAAAATACTTTAATACTTGATACTTGAGAATATTTATAGGATGAGGACCCCAATGAGACAAAGGAGCTGAAGCTATCAGAATAGATTGGTGATAATCGATGAAGCAAATTTAATGTAGCAAAATGGTGTGATGTTTATCATTAGCCAAAAGTCCAAGAAATAGAACAGAAAGGAGTTCAAAGGATACTTGTGCAGGAAGAAGGAGAAGCGAAGGACCTTCGAGTTTAGTGAAGAGAAAAAAAAGAGGGAGGACAAGGAGTTTTTCTCATTTCTTGGTCCTTTCTGCAGAGTTGGCAAATTCAGATTCATCGTTCATTTATTTATTCATTCATAGACTAGATATTTATTCAGTGCTCACTGTATGTGAGATACCGTTTTGTCACTGGGGATGTAGCAGCAGACACATCAAATCTTGTCTTTGATCTCAAGGAGCACACATTCAAGGTAGAGAGACAGACAATAATCAAAGGAATAGGTACATATTTATTCAGGACCCAAAATCTTAACCTCTTTCCTCTATTCCCCACTCAACTCACCTCTCCACATCCCCAGCTATAAACATACTATTAATCTCAACATCTCAGATTAAAAAAAAAAAGATTCAGCAGAACTGAGGGCTTGCCTGCAGATAAGCAGGCCTGACTTTGAGTGACATATGAGCCTCCCTAAATTTTGTTTTGATTCGAAAGACTCATATTACAGTTTAGAGGCTAGGACATAGGGAGAGAATGTCAATGAGGCTTTCACCTCAGACATTCCTAACCCAAGGACTCATGTTCATTGCAGCCATTATTTATTGCTCATCTACTTTGTGAAGGCCAAATGTTAGGGCCACGGGGACTACAGAGATGAGTAAGTCCTCAAGAAAATTAAATAATAATTATTCTGATACTTAATATTTGTTGAGTACTTTCTATTTGCCAGACACTCTAAGTGCTTTGCATGATTTATCTCTTTTAAGGCTCATGTTAGTCTTGGGAGGTTGGTGTTAATAACACCCATTTTCAGGTAAGGAAATGAAATTCCAGAGAGGTCCAAAAACGTGTTCAAGGTTGCAAGTTACCAAAGGGTATTCATTTGAGTCCAGAGCTCACGTGCTTAACTATTTTGCCTCTCCAAGTTTATTAGTTTCCCAGAGATTCTGTAACAAAGTATCACAAACTGGGTGGTTTAAAACAGCAGAAATTTGCTAGCCACATGAAATCAAGGTGCCAGCAGTGTCATGCTTCCTCTGAAACCTGTAATGGAATCTTTCCTCGCCTCTTCCTAGTTTCTGGTAGTTCACTAGCAGTCTTTGGTGTTCTTTGGTGGGCAGCTGCAAAACTCTGATTTTTGCCTTTGTCATTACATGACATTCTCTGTGTCTGTCTCTGTCTTCATATGTTGTCTTTTTATAAGAACACCAGTCCTGTTGGATTAGGGGCCCACCCTACTTCAATGTGACCTCATCTTAACTAATTATATCAGTGACAACCCTATTTCCAAATAAGGTCACATTCTGAAGCACTAGGGTTTAGGACTTCAACATACCTTTTTTGGGGGGACACGATTCAACCCATAATAGCAATGAATAGAGATAATATATGGAGATAGTTAGAAAGAACACATGGGTCTCAGTCCAATCCTGTCCTCACTATCAACTAGATACGTTACTTTGAGAGAGACACTTTCCTCCTGTGAACTTCATTTTCCTCACTTACAAAAGAAAGATGCTGAACCTAATAATGTCTAACTTATTTCCAGTTCTAACATTCTGATGTTCCTTCATTTCTAAATAATTATAATGAAAAGTAAGTTTTATTGGGGATGTTTGAACACATACCTACTTGTGAAGATAAGGGCTGCCATGATGGAAGAGGTAAAATTTTACAGGTTCCAGAATACTTTAAGAATGATAGTGAAGATTTCTAGAAGTGTTCACTAGGGAAGATTCCCTGGAGGAGACTCCATGCAGAGATAGAAATGTTACAGTTTGGAGAACAGGGTGTTTGGCTAGATTATGGATTATATATTGAGGCAGAGTGGGAGGAAAGGCAGGAAAGATATGTTGGAATATGCCAGGGCTAGGGGTGGGTTCCGCTCAATTTAGTGGCTTCAACATTATAACTACTGAAGGCATCGCAGTGGAGGTATTATGGGAGTTGTGCATAGATAGCATAGAACGTGCAAGCAGATGGAGGGGTAACTAGTTAGACTACAGAAAAGCCTACGTTAGTGGCAGTGAGGACACAGCATTGAGATTGTGGAGGTAGACTCTAAGATTTTAGAATCTGATGAACTCCTATCTGGATTCATTTGGGGGACTAGGGAAAATCTCTTTGCACCAGCCACAAAGGCTTGTGCCAAGGTGATATTTATGGAAATTATTCAGTATAATAAAGGGCTAAATATGCAACATGGTCCCAAAGAGAAGTGAGAGATTAAAAGAAGCCCCATGTCTACAGGCAGTACACAAACCCCAAAGAGGAAATCTAGGTGTGGGCAGAAGCCAAGGAGTACAGACTGGGAACCAACATACAAGTTGGTTGAGACAAATGGTTCTGAATAAGGGCTGCAAATGAGGCAAGAATGTTGTGGCCATTACATGACAATGTAAATATGGTTAAAATGACTGAATTCTACACTTAAAAATGGTTAGGAGGGTAAATTTAATAATGTGTTTTTTTTAACCGCTATTAAATTTTTTTAAAGGATAAAAATTTTTAAAAGAAGAAAAAAGGAAAAAAACCCTGAAATATGCTGTGGCCTTTCTAATTTGGAGCTGGCCATGGGCATCAGTGGCAGGGTCAGATTTGGTAAACAGCCAGGCCAGGTGGATTTGGTGAGGGGCAAGGCATGGGCAAGAAGCAAGGTGTATCAAGATAACCCTAAAAAAAACTATGCATCCAGGAGAATGGTGATGGGGTGTCAGCTTCTATTCATGGAAACACAGAGGTTAAGAGGAGTCATTGATTTGGGCATGAAATTTGTGAAAGAAAATCATTTGAATGTTTATAGTTTTTTGCAATATTCTACAAAAGATAACAGGAAATTGGAGATATAGGTGATGAGTGATCTGTCCAAGAGCGAAAATTAACAATAGGTAAAGTTGACACATTCATCAAGGAAAAGCATACAATAAGACAATTTAAGGTCCAAGGAATTAAGCTTGGGACTGTCTACCTTTATCACCAGAGAGAAAAAATAAACCCTGAAAGGAGATCACACTTTCTTCAGAAAGGTCAGAGAGATGCTTCAGAGAAAAAGGATGCAGATTGAAAATTGATCATTAAATTTAGTAATCAGGTGGTCCCCAAGAGAGAAGTTTCAGTAGAAAAGACCAAATACAAAGGCAAAGGAATGGCCAGGAATGCATGCAAAGAGAACCAGTTACAGTTTCTCTGAAGGGAAGTAGAGAGAGAGGGAGCACATTACGTTAGGTAGATTGCCAGGTACAAAGAAGGCTTATTGTTTTATCAGTTCTAAACATGTTTGCTGGCATAAGGAATTGTCTAATTGAAAGGTTTTAACTGGCAACATTATAAGTAATAGTGAGTAACCGTGCAGCTAGTTCTGGAAAACACTGAAAAGGGGGTGTTCAAGAATACAGGAGGAAAGTAAGTTTTGGCAAAGAGGCATTTTCAAACAGCTCCCCAGCTGGTCTCCCTGCCTTCTATTCTATTCCACTTTAATCCATCCTGCAATGTGTGTTGTGGAATGTTCTCTCTAATACATAAATCTATTCATGTCAATCTTTGCTTAATATTCTTCAGGGATTCTCTGTTGCTTTCAGAATAGAATCCAGACTCCTTATCATGTGCACATTTCCAACACCCAGACCCTGTTGAACTTTACCTTGTGTGTATTTGCCTTCCTGCTTCATTCAGCATCACACACACACACACACACACACACACACACGCGCGCGCGCGCTGCATAACAAATAATTTAATTCTCCAAATGTATCAGGCCATTTAATTTCTTCTTTGCATGTGCGGGTTTTTCTGCTTATTATACTTTTTTGTTTCTTTACCCCCTCTAGTTCCTTCTCATGTCTCAAAAAGTAGTCTTATAATGATCAATTTCCTAGCCCTGTGTTTAGTGACTTGCTTGTCTCATAGTGGCTTTTATTTCTGTTATCACCAGTATCTCACAAAGAGCCTGGCACATACAAATTGCTCAATAAATGTTTACTAGATGAATGACCAAATGAAAGGACGAATAAACGAAAGGGAAGAGGAAGGTAAAGATGAAGTGAGGTTTTGTTTTGTTTTGTTTCAGTTGAAGAGGAGGATTCTCAGTGAGATAATTTTTAAAAATTTTGAGAAAGCAAGGCCATTTCCCAAGAGAGCGAGCACATTTAGACATTTTTGGAGGATTTTTAGAAAGCAAGGCTATCACAACCACTGTATCAATAGTTACTAGATCACTTTGACTCATCTACCCCTCTAGTGGGCATTACCAGCAATTTTGTGGTCATTAAACTATGGACACTGCTTTTACCATCTCTGCCACCTACACCTGGGAGCTCCCACTCACAGTGCTGATGGCGAAGGAGGGACCACCTCATCTTTGCACTGGCAGGACCACACCCACCAGGCCCTAGCTTCCCCAGTGGCTGCCCCGACAATCCAGGTTACACAACCTATAAGTAGCATGAGATAGACTCCAACCAACAAAAGGCAGAAAAAGAGATCAGGAGATAAATTGCTTGCTCTTTCTGCACCTTTCCTCCCATGTCTGTTCCGAGATGCAGCAGGTTAAAGAAAGCCCCTCTGGATATGACTCCCAATAATGCAGACACTTGTGTTTTTTCTCCCTCTTGCTCCTTTCTCTTCCCCACTCTTGCGTCTCCGGGATTGCATTTTCCAATAAAGTGTTAGCATGTGTGTGTTTGCCTCAAGGTTCTGTTTCTAGAAAACCTGGGCTAAACAAATAATTTTTAAGACATTTTCAAATGTTAAATATATTACTTACTATTAGAAATGCAAACAAAATTAATTAGAGCATTTTTAATGAAAACAGTCACTCATTTGCATTGGGCTGTGTTGGATGCTGGGGAGAGCAGAAGTCATATAGAATAGTTACCGAAGGAGAAGGGAGTGTCAAGAAGACATGCAAAATGAACAGTCGAGCAACAGTCAAAAAAAATAGTAGCTCTCATTGTGGGGCCGTCAACAGGAGATAATCAGAAACACATGGCTATGGTGAGTATAAATGTAATCCCCAAACAGAAAAGTTTCCATTAAAAGAGCATATACTACAGAGATTTTCTTCCATGGGGTCTGTGTATAATTTAATGTGCTTCCAGTGTTATGAAATGTTAAATTGTTAGATTCCATGAGAATAGACAAATCTACTAAGTGACCTACTTCAGTGAAGACAACACAACTATGTTTATATATTAAATAGAAATAATTTTAAGACTCAGCATACTATCAGACAATATTCAAACAACTAATGTTGGGAGAAAACCCAGAAGAAATGACAAAAGTACATCTGCTTAGCAAGGCCCTTTGGAATGTTCAAATGGAAAAAAGAATTAAAATTTGGCAGGAAAAAGGGAGAGTACTTCCTCACTATGGAAAGTTGGCATATACTATATCATGATCTCAATCCATATTGAAAACAGCTTTAGACATTGAAATGGATCCCGATTATAAAGGTATATAGGGCAAAGTCACCCACCTTCAAATATTTGCTACTACAGAACCCTGTTACAAGGCTGATAAAGTATAACGGGTCTTCTCACAGAACCAACTGCAACAAAAAAAAACTGGGAATACTTAATGCTTATTCATCAGTGAACAGAAGCTCTGATCCAAGAAATACTGTTTGGGTATACTTTGGTTTCTGAACGTTTATCCCTGCAGACACTACAAAATTCACTGAAACACTTGTTTTAATATCCTCAGTTGAAGTCTTTAATTAAGATTTTTTTTCATTTTAGGTTTATAAAGCTCGATCCAATTTACACATCCTGAAGGGGCAGTTAGTTTAACATGTAAACATACTGGTTGTTAAGCATTTTCAGTGGTTTTTAGCATGTTTTTAGTTCTAACTGACAGAAATCAATGATCTTTTACTCCAGAGATCTGCACATACACATGCATAAAATATTTCGCATAAAATTTCTGGAGTTTATGAACATTTTCTACATTCAGATACATTCTGAAATCCATGAGCCGCAGGATTCATGTCTTAAGTAACTAAAAAACATTTAACTCAAAGACGGATGGATTCAACTAAGAAAAACCTCTAGTAACACAAATACTTTGTTTCTTCAAAAAAAGTAATAACAAAATCCAAAATTTATAGGTAGAAACAATGCTACTTCTATAAAATGCCTGAAAGCGAATTCTAGGTCTTTAGGAAAATCTATATATAATAGCACCTCATCAGTTATTTTTTAAATGAACTTCACACATAGTTTTTTTGAGAATGATCTATACATTGATCCCAAAGACAGTTCTTTCTTCATTCTAGCTATCTTAAAGAATATCTGATCATTTAAAACTAGATTATTATTTCATTCCTTTTTGGAACATATATTACAAGGAGAATGAATTTGTATCTGGTTTTAACTAACATCTATCTGATTCTTTCTAGATTTCTTCATATCTCAGATAAAAAATTGGCTCTAAACCAAAGTCTGGCACAGGTTAAAAATGGAGGTACTTAGCTAATGTTTGCGAATTCAGGTTTCATATATACTGGGATACTAAACTATAATTGTGAATTTAGAATCTTGTGTATGATTAAAATATAAAAGACTGTGAATCATTTGGAAACCAAAATCATCATGTGTTTGGCACTTTGGTGAAGAAAATTCTGGAGTGAATGTTTTACACCAGCAGCCAATAAGTTTCAGATGGTTTGTAAGTAGCAAGAGATTTAAAGTTGAAATGGAATTTTCTGTGACAGCCCACAAATAGCGGTTAACATATGCCTAACTTACCAAAAAAGCAGGAATCACAGAGTCAAGGAAAGGAGTAAAAAAGGCTGCAAGTTAGTGAATAAAACCTTTTTATCCAAAATTCTTAGCAAAAATTGTAGTCACTTAAGAGTAAACCTATCTCAACTATTTTTGAAGAAATTATATTTATCAATATTGGAAACTAAGAAGTGACCTTCAAAGTCAGAGTTTACATCTATCATAAATTTGATGTCTTAGTGAAAAGAAAAATAATGGAAATAAAAGTTAATGCTAGTATAAATGAACAAAAAATACACATTCTTCAAATACTTTATAGCATGCAAAAATTGATTCACACTTTCAGTTTAAGTGTCATCTAAAAGTGCTTCTAATTATATTACCTGCTATTCTTTGCCATAAGATATTTCTTGGTCAAGATGTTCCTTAACATTATGGATAACAAATGAAGTCACTCACTTAAAAGCTTTCAAATTTTCTTTGTTTTAATGTAAAATTACTTTCTATTTCAATAAGTTCTTATAGTTGTGGTTTCACAAATTATTATGAGAGCTCTGAATTCACTTTGATTTAGAGCATCAGTCCTGCAACAGGAACCAAGCGGCTTGATAACTATTCCTCTGGGGATGCATCTTGTCCTAATGCTAACCATGTGGCCTATCTAAACGGCTTTGAGTGTCAGTCAACTTATCTGTAAAATGATGACAATCATACCTACTGTACCTATCTCACAGGGTATAAACCTGAAATTAAATAAATAAGAGACTTTTTAAAACAAGTGGCGCTGGAGGTGTCGGTAATAATGGTAGCGGTAGAGCTGGTATTCAAGAGGAAATTCTGCTTCAAACAATAACCAGGATCATAAGATCTACCTAGCTCTGTTGTAGATACAGAGTACTACTTACAGATTCCTAAATTATCTTGCCATGATACTACCTGCTGTAGCATAAAATTCAGTAGCTTTTCCACCACGATTTTTTTGTGTGTAGTTTTTTTTTTTTCTTTTTCTTTTTACACTGGACTGTTTTACAGATCATAGTTTCACTGATAGGCATGAACAGAGGGGGTATATTAAAACAGAAATTCTGTGGGTTTTGTTGTTCTGTATTTTTTCAACACTTGACAAGTAAGATTATTGGTTTACCAGAATAGTGTAAATATAAAATAATCTCTATTTCCCTAACTCTATAACCAATAAAACACAGTGTTGTCAATTGTTTTGAAGAAACCTATACTTTTCTTTTAAATGCTGTAGAAATGCATATATTACTTCAGAAATGTGTTCACCAATTAAGAATTGATTTAGCTAATTATAAAATAGAATTTTGGAATATCTTTCAGTCTGTAATGGTCTGGGTACTCATACTGATCACCTTGAGGAAAGAGACACTCAGTGTTTATCAAATTTTTTGAATCTTTGATTTATGTTTCTGAATTGTAAATCCTCAGATCTCTTAGAATCCTAATATTTTAGAAAGAATTTGCATCTTTGTCTATTTCATTCTGCTGAAATGAAGTGAAATTCTAAGAGAGAAAATATTGGCCAGAACTTTCTGGAAGTAAATATAAGAAGTTGAAACTTATGTAATGTGTTTCCCTGTCATCAGGTCACTCTCTAGGCTGTTTATACTCTGGATCCCTTTCAGACCTCATGGAAGTTAATTTTAGTTTTGCAGAAAGGACAGAGAGGCAGACTGCTGCCTTTGCAGAAACTGTCTCCGTTAAGCTTATGAGAGTCTTACCTTTCTGATTTCCTGTGCATCACCGGAGAGAAGGAAGCACTGTTTGTCCTGCGAGAATTCTTTCTTGCATCTGCTTGCCTGGGTTTCAGTGGACGTGCGTGGGGCAGAGCCAGGGACAGCGGCTGTGAGCTTCCTTGTCCCTCGGAGGGTCAGGGTCTGGTAGAAGAGACAGATTGCCACCACCAAGCCCACCAAGAAGGGCCGGGGGCAAAATCGCCGACGACAAGGGAGCACTGGGCGACAGACCATGACCACTTCAGCTTCACTTGGCCCCTGCCCACGGTGCGGGAAAAATCATAGCAGCTATTTTTTGTCAGCATGAGAAATACAAATCTGTCCTCTTTTTCCACAACTCCAATCAAGTTTGCTCCATCCCTGCTTAAGAACTTTCCGAAGGGTCATGCCAAAGGATCATAGGTCCCAAAAGTCTGAGGCGGTTAATGAGAGCCCTTCCATGGATGGCAGTAAAAAGTAGCTGACCAGGGTTAAAAAAAGACTTCAAAATAATAATAGATGTAACAAATAACCTGAGTGTTGCTGCCAAACCGTTGCTTCCGGCAATGCCTTATTTTCACAACATCGTTAAACTCACAGCAAAGGAGTCCGACTCTGCCTCAGCTTCACAGGAAGAGAGAAAACAACACCAAAGTAAATCTGGAGTCTGAAAACAGCCTTGAAGAATGCAATAGGTTAAAACCAAAGTGCCTGTTGCACAGCTGGACGCAGGCCAGGTTGCCTTAGCAGTTCCTCATTTTTCCTCCGGGTTTTAAAGCAGTCCTGCTTTCAGCCTTTTGTAAGCTGCCCTTCATTCAGCTTTAAATTCCCACTTTCCTGTAAGCATTCACGGCTTTTAACATAAAAAGGGAGTAAGCGGTTTGAATGGACGTGGTTACTGTCAGGGTTTTGCTTGTATTTGTTTCATTCCGCTTCAAGTTCAAAGTTCTGTGTACTTACTCAGTTTTCATCCTTTTAGCCAGAAAAAAAAAAAGTTTCCATGATCCACTAATGGATTGCTGATCAAAACCACTCGGAAGGAAACACCCAGTCGGATGACTGCAATTCATCTCTCTTTCCCATACACACACACACACACACACACACACACACACACACACACACACGCACGCAGACACACTGACCCACACGCGCGCGCCTGCTGCACGCCCGGCCGGAGCTGGGGACCTCGGGCACCGCTGCCACCCAGGCGGCCCGAGCGGGCCGGGGCTACGGCCCGGGCTCCTCCGGCCCCGCGGGGGCAGCTGCGGCCGCGCGGGCCGCTCTGGGTGGGAAGCGGGGGCTTCCCAGACTGGGAACAGCAAACAGCGCCCAGCATTACCCCGCTGGAATGAGGCTGCCTACCCAGAGCTGCAGAATTTAGAAACATTCGACGTCCGATCCCCTATGCATTTTTTTTTTTTTTTCCTAATACAGAATTGGAAAAACAAATAGCCCTCAGTCAACTGATGACAAAGGTCGGGGTGAGACGAAAGCCAGCCAAGTCCATGAGTGAATCGGGAGGCTCTTCCCTCGAGGGAATTGTGGTTACTCTTCTGAGGATAAGAGGGTCACGAGTACTGTCTGGACCTCAGACAGCAAGCACCAGAATAACTCGAAGTCGTCTCATCTCTGTACTTCAGTACTGAACCCCTATCACAGTTATTACTACTCCTTTCCCGGGTAAGAGCTGGGTCTTTCAATGGCTAATTGCTTGACACTTCGCTCCTAAAATGAGTTGACTGTGGCATGTCTTGGGAGTAACGTTTACCCAGCCGAGAGGGGTACACGGCGGGCTTTGTCCAGAATTCAGCTCAGTCTAATTCTGTACAGACCGTCACGAGGACACTGCCAGGAGTGCAGCCCTGCGAACTCCACCCGCTTGAGCTGGCTCGGCTGAGGGAACGCCAAAGAGAAAAGAAGTCTGTCTGGTGCATGTTGCTCCCTCTCCCAGCCCTTGCTTCGCAAACTGTGTATACCCAGGACTGGCTTAGGCTCGTAGCAGGCATTATTTAAAGGCTATGGACTTGAATAGGTTTTCTAACCTGTTTCTTACCCAAGCTCGTTCTTGAGGGCTGAGGTTCTCCAGTGAGGCCGCCTCTCAGAGCGAGCCCATCCCATAGGCACGGCGCCGTCAGCCGCTTATATTTTGTGAGACGGAGCGCCCCCTAGGGGGGGCCCGGTTATTCCGGATTCAGAGAAATGGGTTCCTTGTTTGCGAGAAACTATTATGAACACCTTATAAAACAGATTACTTAACACATTACAGAAGAAATATTCACAGATTTACCCCATGTCCTTGCATGTATCCCCTCCAAAGGATTTAACATTATTTGATTTATAGATACAGAGTCCTCAATACCATGACAAATGAAAGAGTAGAGAAATAAAGTAGCACTTGACTTTTTAAAGGCCAAGAGAGTTTTAAGAGAAAATGGCTAAACAATATTGTATTGTAGGACATATAGTTTTGGTAGGTGCGATGCGAATTGAGAGATAATAGGAATTACGAGAATTCTAAGTTAGAATCCAGGGCGTAACAAAGCTATTACTGAGTTATAAGGAATAGGTAGGCAGTTCTAGTAAGATCTATCAAGTCTCAAAATCTGGAAACCTGAGAGTTTGAGGTATGTGACGGGTCATTTGTATGCACCATTAAATTGTTGAGAACAGGGTACAGAAGAAAGACTAAATCAGATGTTAAAGTTAAATTGCCTTTGGGTTGGGAGAAGTGAAAGACAACAGCATGGAAAACTTTAAGAAAGATGTTATAGCTGGACTTCAAAGAATAGGGATCGGGAAGAAAGTAGAAAATCAGTGTTCCAGAAATGACTCTGGTGAATTGAAAAACCTAATCCCCCATTTTAACCACTGAGTCTGAGGGAGTAGAAGACAGATACAGGGATATCGGCAGGAGGGAGAAAAGGGGTAGTCAGTGTGAGAAGGTGCAAAGAGGTGGGAAAGAAGATACATAGCAGGAATTATCACCAAATAGACTAAGGGGATCCACAGATAACATCCGATTTTAGAGTAAACCCAATCTGGATGAGAATCATGGCACTGTCTTGATTTGTAAACAAGTGGTTTGACTTATTTAAGTCTCAGCTTTCCTCATTTGTGAAATAAGGATACTAATGTCTCCTTTGAAGTGTTGTTGGCACAACTAGATGAGAGAATGTATGGAAAGCACCTAAGCATTCTGTGAACATTTGTCACATAAATGTATGCTGAATGTATGTCTGCTAAATTTTGGATCCTGAGGCTGTACTGAGTCCTCATTGAGCTTATGGTATGGTGTGGCGTCAGACGCATGAAAAGATTGTTACCAAATAATGGTCCTTGCGAAACATGCAAACACCACAAACAAACACAAGCACTTATTAGTTCTCTTCCTTTTACTCTTCGAGATGGAGGTGCACTCACCAGCCCATGCTGGTTTGAGAAGATGAGGACAAGGGTGGCATGAAAGTAGCATGTGCAGACTACATATGGGAGGTATTTATGCCTGAGCAGTAGGGTAGACATATTTGAATGAATGATAGAGTCTGAAGGAGTCAGAACGGGGAATGATAAAGACAGAGAACATCGGTTCAGTGAGGGGAGTGGGAGGGTTAATATTCGGTAGAACTATGAACCTGTGGATTCTGGCAGTGTTTCAGACGGAGTACTTCTGTGCATCTAGTTTCAGAAAGTTCCCTTTCCACTAAATAATTTCAGTATTCTTGGACCTGTATTTAAGCCTTATTAACCAGGGACACTAGAGTGACAGGCCTTTCAGAATCCTATAATTTCAAAGTTGAACAAAACAGAACAATCTTCCTCTCCAACTCAAAATATACTCTCCCTTCACACGTATGTTTCATTTGGTCTTTGGTACAGAGCTGGGGGTAGGAGGAGAGGATGTACTCTAATAATAGCCATCTGAAGAAGGTATTTTTTAAAATTTATTTTATCTTTTAAACTAGGGGAATAAAGGTATCTATGACAGAGAAGTATTGGATCAGGAACTTTGGGAATGCAATATACCTCTCTGAGTCTCTGTTCTCTCATTAAAATAGGGGCCTCGGGCTGGGCATGGTGGCTCATACCTGTAATTCTAGCACTTTGGGAGGCTGAGGCGGGAGGATTGCTTGAGGCCAGGAGTTGGAGGTTGCAGTGAGCTATGATGACGCCACTGTGCGTTAGCCCAGAAGACAGAATTAGACTCTGCCTCAAAAAAGGGGGGGGGGGTTCAGTGATCAAGAGATGCCCCCTAAAGGTCACCTGAGGCTATAAAAAGTTAATCTTTCTAGGGATACATTTTGACACTAATTTCCTCTCTGTTGTAATCTTCAGATTCTGAGCCCTGTTGGTTTCCTGCAGGGAAGAGCCTTTCTCTTTCAAGAAGGCTCCTGACCACGGGGATGTAAAATCCAACTGTTGCTACAAGTGGCAACATCACGATTTAAGTCCTGAAAGTGTTGTCAGCAATGCCTGGTCACTTGCCTTTCAGCACCCCTTCTTTAGAAAGATCGACTGCCCTCTTCTCAGCTCCTACTACCTCTTATCTAGTGCTGACTATAGAACTTTCCCCATAAGCTTTAAGATGTTGTTTTTACATTCTGAATGATATATTGAATCTCTGCTATGCAAAAACCTCATCCTAGGCACTGAAAAAACAGAAGACATAGGACACATACTGTACATGACTAAAATATAACTAACACAGTGACCACACTGACGAATTGGACAGAGCAGGCTAACTGCTTTAACAAGCAATCTCAAAATTTCACTGGCTTGATACAATAAAAGCTTATTTCTCACTCATATCATTTCTGTTTGTCAGTTTTCACTAAAACATTTGGTACCTAGGGTCCTTCCACCTGGTGACTTTCCATAGCCCAGAATCTTGGACACCCAGTGGGATCCTCTGAATCTCATTAGCAGAAAAGCAATGAGAAAGGGCATGGCAGATTGCACGGAAGGTGTTTTAGGGGCCAAACTTCAAACTGGCCTATCTCCTTTGTCTCACATTCTTCTATTGGCCAGAGCCTAGTCACATGGACCCATCTAATAGAAACTGAGTTGGGAAATGAGGTCTAACTACATGCCCAGGAGAAGAAGGAAACAGGCTAATATTAATATATAGCAGTCCCAGTCACAGCTAAGATAGAGACACACCAAGTACCATGGAGAATCAAAATAGGGAGTTCACATCTTTCGAGTGGTGATAAGAAAAGTGGATACTTCTCAACCGGGCCCTGAATAATCAAAAAGATTTCAATTGCTGCAAAAAGAAAAATATAGATTTTATGTCTCAGTAGAAGACCACTAAGATAGCTGAAAAATAGGGTTAGGTACAGATCAAGGATGGCTATCATTTCCAAGTGTAACAGTTTATTTAGACAGCAGGAATCCAAAATTTTCTTTCCCAGAAGATTAATGAAGATACCATGATAGCTATCAGGGTATGATGACCATTATCTGCAATTATCTTGTTACGTTACCATTAACTTTAATTTTAAACTCATAAAGCAAATCTCCATTGTTTTTTTAGGTGGCATAAGGACAACATGGGTCAAGCTCATGTGTTTATTCTTGGCAGTGCAAAATATATATAAGATTTAATAAAAACACTTTTGTGAAATGTCAGATTCCCACCTTAAAGCCCTTACTGTCCCTTAGGAGGCAAATGTTGTACTCAGGTAAAGTATATGCAAATATAACTGATCATGTATTATCCCGCAGTTATGTGAACACAGAGTGTTAATTTATATCAGGCTTAGGATCGTGCATCCTTTCACTTGTATTTAAAAATTTACATGTGCCACTCATTACAATGGCATGCCCAATCTTAGCCTATGATTAGGCTTAGATATATTGTTCTTGATATGCTGGAGAATAGTCAACAGAAATCCTAAAACAATTCTGCAATTTTTCTGCAGTTTCTAATGTAGTCAACATGTAAACCTAAATTTCCTTTCTACTCAACTTGCTTCTCTCCACATCACCTCACTTAAGTGGAGTCACTTTTTGCATAAACTATGGACTTCAATTTAAGACCCCTGAACTTTTTATGAAGCTTTCTATGCATAAAGAAAGAATGCCAAAAACAAAACCAACAAAGATTTCCCTCTTCCTCTCCAGTGGTTCGTTGTAAAACCACTCTAGGATGCTAAATGGTGAGAGCAGGATTATGACACAGATCTGGGAATCTTGTCAAAGGGTCAAAGGAACAGTGTGCAGAACCCCCTCACACAGCATTTGTCCAGTTTACACCTAGAAATAAAATGCCGCAGTGAAAATTCTTCATTTTTCCACTATCCTTTTCTTACTTTTTGTTTAAACAGACACATCCAATAATCTTTATAGGTTTCTAGATGAACAGTCCAGATAGATGAAATCCTTTAAACCTAATGCTTTTAATCTAAGATTGTCCATTGGACCTGGTTTCTGAGCAAAAAATCACCTGGGGCTCCCATATGCCAACACTTGGTGCTGCTTTTTTATTTTTTCTGCTTCATATTATTTCTTTTCTTTTTGTTTTTATTTCAGCATATTACGGAGGTACAAATATTTAGGTTACATATATTGCCTTTACCCCGCCCAAATGGCAGCCTTTTTAAATTGGGACATACACACCCATGGCTCCAAGTTCTCCAGTTTTCAACTGTTGCCTTTACTTATTTTTCAGAACTTACTCTTTGTAGGCATTTTGAATTTGTTTGCACCAGTACCAAAATAACTTTCATCACATTTGTGCTGCATTTTAGTTACGAGTGAATTTCTCTTTACCATATAAACTGCTTTATGATGGAAGAATGTACTCCTCTCCATGCCCTTGCAGCATGTGGCCACCTTCTTAGCAAGTGAGTGTTTTTAAAATTCGTATTTGTAGACATGTACGCATCATAGTTTCAAATACTTTCATTATTCCAATTTTTTCCACAAGATTTCACATCCTGGTAACATTTAACCCAGTAGAGGCAGCTTTGTCCCCCAGAAGACATTCGTCAATGCCTAGAGATATTTTTGGTTGTCACAATTGGCAGCGGGTGGGGAAGAGTGGCAGAGATGCTACTGACTTCTAGTTTGTAGAGACCAGGGGTGCTGCTAAACATATCCCCCAGTATACAGACAGCCCCCACAACAAAGAATCATCTGACAAAAAATGTCAAAAGTGCTCAGGTTGGGAAACTCAAATTTACCCAAAGAGATAGTTGTTGCACAATTTTTACCTATGGCTGCCTAAGATTCATCTGTTATTTAAGCTCAATAGCAAGTACCTCAGCACCTGGTGGCCATATATGGTTGATTAGCTTCCTTGGAATTTTAATCACTTCCTGAATATGTAATTATACTGCCCCAAAACACACTCAACTTTGGGCATTATATACCCTTTAAGCCTCTCAAATTTGTCTTTGAAATCTGCATCCTCTAAAAGAATATGTATACATATATGTAGATATATCTACACATACACATTCTAAAAAATGGATAGAGAAATCAATCAGTTAGCACACAAGTAGAATGGTAAACGTTTAGTTTGATGAATTAAACTTTTTTTTTTTTTACTTTCTTTAGAGACACAAGTTTATACTTTGGCAGGTATCCAGTAGTCTTAAATTTTTATCAAATAATATTTAAAAAATGAACACATTAGCTTTCATTTGTTATATGATAGTATCAAACTATGCTCTCAATTAGAAATCTTATTTTTCTTGTCTGCAGACCTGCAGTATAAAATTCTTTGGAAACTATTTACATTTTTAAAATGTCTCAAGATGGCCACATAATTTATCTTTCTTTCTTTCTTTCTTTTTTTTCTTTCTTCTTCTTGCTTCCTTGTTTTTAATGTAACCAAAAGTCAAGCATTCATTTTGAGAAAATAAAAGGCTTTTTGAAACTTTATAGCATCATTTGCCACCTAAAAGTTGATGTATGTGATGGGGACGAGAAGGGCATAGGTTTTGTCTCATCACTCCAGTGACTGCTGGCATTCATTTAGCTCTTCTGGGTGGGTGAGAAGGAAACATTCTTTAACTGAGTAGGGCTCTTTGATCACATGCCTATCACATAAAGTCAAAAGGTTACTTCTATATCTAATCTAAACCATATGATCTCTAACAATAAATAAGCTTAATTTTTTTGTTTTCAACAGATCACAGGACTCTTTTTTAAACATTTATCAATGACAACCATTGCTAAAGTAAAAAAGCTTTGGCATATTTGGGAAACCCATGAAAAAATTATCTTTATAACCACTTTCTCAAACTAAAAATAACGATTTCTCATATGAAAGATAAATATACTAATGCTTCAAGGACATGAACATAAATTTTGGTAACTTCTAATGGGACACACTGGGGAGGTCATACTAAAACCCTAACTAGTTATATTAGTAAAATCATTCTAATGAACTGCCTCATATTTATGCTCAGAGTTGTTTAGAAATATTTCTGGCTGGCCCCTTGTATTACATTTGACCTAGGCAGCTGTTTAAAGTAACATGGTACCTATTACCATTGTTCTTATTTTAACGTATTGGTATGGAAGGTCCCTCTACTGGAGCAGATTTAACAATGCAAAAAGAATTAAAATATGACCACTAGTTTTTTGTTTTCCTACAACTGATATTAAACTTGTATACATTTTAAATTAGGGAAATTTAAAGACTCAAAGACTAGCAACTCTACACCCTCCCAAGTAAAGCTATTCTTTCTCATTATCGTAGGCAAGGAGAGGTGGGGGAAGGCAATAAGCAACACACAAGCATACGAATTCCCCCTCTCACTTCCCACACTGGCTGTAAGTTCCATCAAATCTTTTTCAATTTTTAATAAGCAGCAGAAAAATGAATGATTATAATACCCTTTTCTATATTTTCCTTTGTTAGTGAAGAAAGTAAAAGGTGGTACTGGATTGACTATTAATACATGGCTCTGAAGAATTTATTAAGAAATTGCTAAATTTCTAATGCCTGGGCTCCTACCAATGTATTATTAAAATACTGACGTATAAGGTATACATGACTTACTACTTTAAAACAGAAACAGCCAGAAGGGGTATGTTTTTTCCTTATATCAAATTTCAATTAAAAACAAAAATTGGAAATGAGTTCATTTTTAAACTAAACTTGAACTTAGTTCTCCGTAGCACAGTCAAATCATGAATATTAAGATCCTGGGTCAGAAATTATAAACTACTTCAGTAATTTAGATTTTATCATCTAAATAAGGAAATCTAAAATCTCAACTAACTAGCAATTCTAATTGGTCACTTCGAAAATTGAGGGAAAAGATCCACCTTAAATTTAACGTTAAAAAATTTCCAAGGTACAGACTAATTTTAAGTCATTCCTACTTTATAATCTTAACAAGAAAAGTGCTACTTCATTAAAGTGTCAAAATAAGTATATTAACAATATGTAAATGTTAACCAAAAATATGTAAATGTTACCCCCAACCCCCATTATCAAACAATTCCTGCTCTTCATGAATAGACTCTTGCTCATCTTTTGGCTTCTTTCCCCAACTCTACATCTACCTACCTCATGTCCACTCACTGCAGACTCATTAAGTTCCTAGAAGCATGTGGCTTTGAACAGCCTCTTCTGCCTTGAACACCTTCCCTTCCCTCGCTTCCTCTGTCTTTAGGACTCAGTTCAAATGATACCTCCTTCGTTAAGTCTTCTCAACCGCTGCAGTAATCAATCTCCCTGCAGTGTTCCCACAGTTGTACATCCATTGTAACATTTATCAAAATATCACAAATAATTCGTTAATATGTCTGCCCCCACCCACTTCCCACACGGATATATACATACACACAATACCTTCAATTGCATTTTCAGCATCTAGGTGCTTAATATTTGTAAAGTTACAAAAGTATTTTTGAGGGTATTTTTTCTCTTAAGCCCCATCTACCGATTTCTTTTTTTAAATGTGAGAGTTGAGGGAAAACATTGCAATGTCTACACATTCAAAGCGTATTTTATCCCTCATAACTCGAGTTTGTTAGACACTCAAAATAATTAATTAGATCAAGAAGACCATTTCTAAGGTCTAAGGACAAAGGGCACTAAAATTGCACAAACCTAAGATAGTCAAAAACCTAACATATTTGGAATTTGCTTTAAAGTAGAAAAGAGCAAAAAAATATGAACTGCCCTTGAAAATAATGATTGTATGCTTATCAAACACTCAGCTTCATTTTGGCATTTAATTAAGCCATTTATTGCTTCAAATGTGTCACCATGAACATTTAATATACACTCCACAGCAGTAAGGCCTCAATTTTCACCACCTATAAACTGTGAACCCACATTTGGATTTTTTTGTGCCACCAACTGTTACACAAGTTTTGTACAACAAAGATTTTAAATGTGTATTGTATAATACCAAAAATACTTATTATACCCCTTGGTGTAAATGTCACAAAGGCTATTAATAGTTGGCCACATTTTTTTTGATGAGGTAGTTCCATGTTTGGGCCATTATATGTATCTCAGATACAACAGGTTCTACCCATTTCTAAATACTTGCACAAAAATTTGGTTTACTTCTTTATACATGCTTCATAAAATATTCAGTGTTTGGATTTAAAATTTGTCAAAGTGATTTCTGAGTTATTTGGTAGGAAGTGGAATTCACACAATGAAAGAAGCTGTAGCAGCTGGAAAATAGGGATGTTCCTGACTCAGACAAGGAAATTTCTCTTAAAATAAGGCTATATGTAAGGCTTTTTCCTTTGACCAATTCTTATAAAATGAATGAGCTTGGAGAAGTCATAAGATATAATTAAGGATGTAAATGATTTATTTGAGCATCTCCAGGTAATCTACTAATAGCTAATTGAATACTATGCTATATATTACTTCTTAAAATGTTTGTAAATCTCCATGAAAATATGGAGTATCATGAAGTCATGATACTCACGATATTATGAAATTATGAGTGCCCACAAATGACCCTAATATGTTTTAGGCAGCTGTCACAGTTATAAACTCAGACTGCAGCAGCTCACAATCATGGAATCTCAAAGTTGGAAGACACCTTTGAAATCCCCTATCTACCCCAAACCCTTTGGGTAGCGTTGCATAGATTTTACACTGTTTTCTGAATAAGTTCTAAGAGGCTCATAAGTGGTTTTAATGAAAGCCGAAATCTGATGAACTCAATAAACCTCAATATAAAAGAAATATGAAGTAATAAGTTTTAAGGATTTTTCTATTGACCAGACTTGATATTATACTTTAAATAAAAAGTATTTTTATATGTAAAATTTATAACTTAAATAGCGCCTATAGAATAAAACCTTGGGAGTGCTTTAAAGACATCCTGTAGCCAGCATCGCCCTGGTTAAATAAGGCTTAGACTGACACAAAATTTGAATTGTCATACCAGCATGTGGTAGAATCAAAAATAGAGCTGAATTTTGAGCTCAAATCCAGGGGTGGGGTCTCTTTACTCAACTTGGCCACACTGCCTCCAGTCAAAACCATTATTTTCAATTTATCTCCTGTAATTAGACTTCTTTTATGTGTCTTAGACTGAAGGAAAAGCCAGAGACATGTTCTAGGAAAATAAACTGGGATTTTAAATTTACATTAAAAATGACTTTCTCTTATTTTCATATCACAAATTCCAAACGTTATTAAATAAATCACAGATTACACAGCATTCTGTCTCCTGGGCCTCTGTCCTTTTCAGGTTATGAAACTTGGAAGTTAATTAGAATTAAGAAATTTTCATTATTAAGTATGTAAAGTATAAATACAAGTAATTTTTTAAAAACTTTATTTTAACACCTAATACAATTCCAATTTTAAGGATTACTTGCACAAAAAAATAAACACATTTGGTATAAAAATGTATCACTTTAACACCCTTTCCCCATCAGTCCCCCCACCCCCACCCTCATGAACTGCACTCTATCTGGATGCAGAAACATATAAAGACTAATGGCACAAATTAGTTTTTACCTACAGGAGTTTCTGTTTATGTACCCAGGTACTCTAGAGGACACCAGCCCACTTTATCACATGAACCATTTCCTTCAGCCTGCTGAATTAGTTTCACAAAGAAACAAAGCTTATTATAAAGGCATTTTAAAAACCATTATCTTAAATTCTTTTTTAGAAGCACTGACTTTTTTTTGCAACCATTTATATACAGTATTACATAACAGCTCTGGAGTACAGTACATGCAGCAGAATATACCTGTCGAATATAAAATACTTTCCTTAAAATCTTCATCGTTGGAATTCTTTGAAGTCTAAATTATAGAATGCCCATTACTTTGAGAAAATGGTTGAGGAGTACAAATGTCTGCATATGTTGGCCGCTGAAATAATCCAAGGCTAACTGGAATAATATTCATAGCACACCAGGAGTGCATAAATAATTTACTTACATTATTAAAATACAACCCATAAAATTCAAGTTCAAGATCTTACAGGATTGTCTGTGTAAATCCTTTAAGTGGTTGCCTGGAAATGCGTTGTTTCTTCTTTCTCTTTTCTTCTTTCTAAAGTCCTATATAAAATGTTTAGCTTAAGTATTTTTCTTTCTCAAACAAAAGGGCCACCTTTATTTGTGTCTGCTGCCTCTTCTCTTCATTGCGGCAGTGCACTGTGGACAGTACCATTTGCCTTTTGGTGCTTCTGTCAATCCAACACAGCCATAATGGAACCATTCGATAGGGCACTAGAAAAAAAAAGTGCAAAGAATGCCTGAGGTGATGGATACCCTAATTACCCTGATTTAATTAATTCACATCGTAGCCTGTATCAAAACATCACTGTACCCTATAAAGATGTACAACTATTATGTACCCATAATAATTTAAAATAAAAAAATTTTTAAAAAGTACAAAGAAAAAGTTTTTAGTACTTCAGAGAGTATATTAAAATATGCCCAAAAGAGTAAATATTCTATCTAATTTAATAATAATTACATTTGTGAAATCAGAATCTTCAGATATAGTAGACAATTTAGAGATCATTTAGGTTAAATGATAAGCTTCACGGATAAGAAAATGGAGGCACAGGAATATCATGCATCTTTAAGAACCCTCAGGTCTATATCGTCTATTCCTATAATACTAAATAATGAACTTAAATTGGACAAAAGGAAGTGAGACGAATCTTTTATGTAGAAGGTAAACGTATTTTAAACATTTTATTTAATATTCAGCCTTATTTGCTCCCTCATAAAGTGGAGTAAGATAGCCGTAATTAAAGACATAAAGGAGTGCCCTAGGTTTCCTACCTGGGTGTATCTATTCCTAGAGATGTGGAGAAAAAGTATTCTGTAAAACCTATTTAGCAGTTCTACACTTCCACAGAAAGCCTTAGCACTCAGAAAAGCACGACTGGGAATGAGAGGAATCAGAGTATGATACTGGTATTCACAGAAATCTCATTCATCATTTTTCAGTAACTGCCTCAGAAGACAGTTTACAGTGATGTTCTTGAAATGATTAGGCAATATTGTTTTGCAATAATCACAAACGGCCCCAAGGTGATCCTAGACAGGGGAGTAGAAGGAAGGTCTCTCCCCATCTATGTGAACATGTTGTTGTAACCCTATCAAGTTGGGGAAAAGTACAAATTTTAATTGTACCAAGCCAACCAACCTCCATCTTTGGATTGTTTTACAAAATTGAAACTCTTGCTAATCTTAAGATTCTGACATTGCTGCTTAGCACTTTTACAAAATTCAGAGTTCTGTTACTGCTCTGGAGTAAAAGAGGGATGAAAGGGGGCTGAGCTGTGTAAGACTAAGGAGGGAGTCAAAATTACTAAACAAAAATATCCTTAGCATTTAATAAAACATAAATCTCTAACCAAAATTAACCTTCCTAAAAAAAAAAATGCCTTCTTTTCAAATGTCCTTTATTTTTTGTATCAGAGGTGGCTCTTACCAGTAGACACCTGCAGAGTACAGTAGGAAATATTATACTAGGGAGGAAAATAATCTCACATTAGATCCTCAATTATTCCACCCTTTGCCTTAGCATCATGCTTCCTAAAAGAATGAATTGTTTTATAATTCCATTTACTCCACGTGATAATTGAACCAAATTCTAGTAAACACAACATTCCTTAGCAATGGGGAAGGAGGATGTTCATATTTCATACAACATAATACTTTTGAGAAATATAATCTGCACATAAAACCATAAAATTAGCTTTAAAAATTAAAATAAGGAACCCATTAAAGGACATTACCCTATTTTGGAGAGGAATATTCTACTATTATCATGATTAACATAACTGTAAACCTGTTTTCTTAGACTGAGACATACAATAAATAAGAAAAATATTCAAGTAATAATAATCTGTGATTTTTTTCATTACTAAATAGAAAAATTTAATACTTACATCTTGGTTATCACATCCCACCATCTCACCATAAGATACCTAGTTAAAAGAAAATTAAATATTTTTATTATGACTATGTAACAAACATCTAAATCCAAGTTGTTTATGATATCATTAGAAAATGGAGGGAAATACAATTACACTGAGAATCAAGGTATAGTTTTTTCCTAAAGGACTTTTTTCTTGGAGCAGGGGCAGGAGGGGATGCACAGAAATTGTCTGCTCTTTGAAAGAACTTGCTATATAAACCACCTGGACACGGGACTCACCTTTGTCAGTGGTTCTTACTATAAAGTTTTAAAGTTTCTTTCTTGCTTATTTACCAACTGAAGGTTTTTACTTCTTCTTGGGTCACATTAGGTCACACATATGTTTGCAGTTAATTGTCCATTTCCTTGAAACTCCTGAACTCATCTATTGTATATCCTTTCTCATTTTTCTTTTGCTGTTACCACCAACACTTTAGAACATACCTCCTAATTCTTGAATTCATTTAAGTTCTCAGAGGAATGAATAATTTTTCAGACAGTGTTATCACACTTTCTGATTTTCTGCATGAGTGTAAATATCTTTACGTGGTCCTATGCACAGAAACAACTTCTATTGGTGTCAAGTTTTGGGGAATTCTCAATTTTTCCCTCAAATCTCTACAGACATATTCCATCACCTTCTAGGCTTTAGTGTTACGGAAGAGAAATGTACGGTCAATATAATTTTATTCTTTTGTAGGTAAACTACTTTTATTGCCAGGATATTTATAGGAAATGCTTTTCTTAATCACATGTGCTAAAAAATGTTTATCAGGTGACAGTAGAACAGCTAACAAACTCAAATTTTAAAAATCTGATTGGCAATTCATACCATGAAATATAATAAATTGTAGCTAGATTAAGATTTAAAATGTGAAGAAACTGACACGTATCAAGAAGTAGATAAAACCATATAAAAACTGGAAGAAAATACGAGATAAATTTATCAGGAGAGAAGGGCAAAAGAGGAAGGCTTTCTAAACATATAATCGATGGCTGACTTCGTAAAGAAAAAGACTATCAGTCGTAACTACACAAAATTGAAATTTTAGAATTATTAAAAAAATAAACCAAGTATATTTATAAGGTACATAAAAAAACAATAGAAAAATGAGCCAACACCATTAGGAGTCAATTCACAAATGAAGAAATAAAAATGTTCAAAAAAGGTACAATCTTAATACTAATATAAATTAAAACAATCATGTGACGTAAAACTATCAAATTGGCACATGGTTTTGAAGAGAAAATAATACCCAGTGCTGACAGGGTTTAGAAAACAAGGATGGTCATCGATTTTTGGTAATAAATTTCTAGAAGATATTTTGGTAGTCTGTCTTAAATATTTGCAACCTAACTTTATTTCTAAAAGATCACCCTAGAAATTAGATGCATAAAATGGATCACATTAAAAAAATGTCTATCGTAATATCATTTGTGATTTCAAAATAATTAAAACCACTAAAATAATTTATAGCTAGATAGTGGTTAAACAAATTACAGTATGCAGTAGAAGAGACAACTGTAAGATTAAAAACACGACCTTAAAAGAAAAATTATGTTCAGTATACCTGATTTAGTGAAAAAACCCAGTTACAAAAAATATATATATCATGGGTCCTACTGTCAAACTTATACACACAGGTGTGTGTGTGTGTGTGTGTGTGTGTGTGTGTGTGTGTGTGTGTGTCTATCTGCATACATATATGTTATGGAATAAATGCTTATGTCCCCCCCCAATTCATATGTTGAAGCCATGAACCCCACTGAGATTGTATTTGAGGACAGGGCCTATGTGATGGTACATGTTACATGAGGTCATAGGGTGAGCCCCTAATCCAATGGGGCTGGTGCCCTTACAAGAAGAGACACCACAGCACGTATGTTCTCTCTGCCATCCGAAAGCAGCAGTCTGAAAGCTAGTCCTCACCAGGAACCAAATCGGTGGGCACCTTGATCTTGGACTTCCCAGCCTCCAGAACTGAGAGAAAATAAACTTCTGTTGTTTAAGCCACGCAGTCTGTGGTATTTTATTAAGGTACCCAATATGTATGTGGAATACATAGTAGTAATACATCAACATCTTTACTTACAGGTTATTATCTGAGAGGGCTGAGATTAGAGGTAACTTACATTTTACCCATAATCTTACCCATTTAAAAAAACACATAAGCAAGCATATTTTAACTGAGTAAAAAAGTTCTTAAAAATGAAATAGCTCTCTTTTTTCAAGTTTATTCAGATTATGCTTTTACAGATATATAACAGACTTTTACCTGATTACAAATGCAATATCGAGGCTCATTTGGGTCATAAGTCCAATCAACCTGACTGTTTGAATCAGATTCTGGCACTACTGTTGTTTGTTGAGATATTTCTTGTACGACGGTTGATGATGAAGAACACGATGATAAGGAAGAAGAGGAGGAGGAAGATGATGACTGCTGGCTTGAAGACTTGTTGTTATTTCTGAAAAAAAAATATCAGTTTTATTTATTTACCATTCAGAAGAAGTTACCTGAAAATAACTCTTAAATAAGTGGTATGAAATTAAATGACATCAAATGTAAAAACTAATGTCTAACACTAAGTTGAAGTAATCTGATTTAAAACACTTGTTTACAGCACCAAAGAGCAACATTTTTTATAGCAGTTTATTTGGGGGGAATTTTTTGTTTTCTGGAGAATAAAAGTATTCAAAAAAAACGCTTGAAGCTCTGACTCAGATGGGGCAAGGGCAATATACGTAACCTAAACATTTGTACCCCCCGTAACATGCTGAAATAAAAAAAAATTTAAAAAAAAAGATTTCAAAGTTTTTAAAATAATTTTTTTTGTGTGTGTGTTCAATTCAGTGGCATTTGGTTTATTCATTCACAATGTTGTGTAACCATCACATCTATCTATTGCCAAGACATTTTCATCACCTCAGAAGGAAACTCTGTACCCTTTAAACAGTCACTCTCCATTCTCCCCTCACCTCAGACCCTAGCAACCACTTGTCTGTTTTCTGTTTCTATGGATTTACTTATTCTGGATGTTTCATATAAACACAATCAGGTGTCTGGCTTCTCTCAATTAGCATAATGTTTTCGAGGTTCATCCATGTTATAGGATGCATCAGTACTTCATTCCTTTTAATGGCTGAATAATATTCAATTGTATGAATATACCACATTGTGTGTATTCATTCATCAAAGTTTTTGCTTACCATTGACTTAGACTGTAGGTAGTACTTTTAAGAATTACTAGTACTTATGGCTATCTTACGGACATTATTTGCATTTTTAAGTAAACCGAATACTTTTCATCAAAATCTAAAACACAGGCCAGGCACAGTGGCTCATGCCTGTAATCCTAGCACTCTGGAAGTTCAAGCTGGAGAATTGCTTGAGGCCAGGAGTTTAAGACCAGCCTGAGCAACATCGGGAGACCCTGTCTCTACAAAAAAGAAAACAAACAAAAAATCTACAATACAAATACACAAAAGCATTTGATGAAAATGATTATGACCATCAACTGACATGTGAATACCTGTCATGTGTAGGACAGAGAACCAAGACTGTTAAAATTCACAAGTAACTTACCTCTAGCCATGTGCTAATTTTTAAAATACAGGAATTTATCATGAGCAGTTACTATGTTTGACACTTCCGTGATTATTCCATACTAATCATTCTTTTAGAAATCTATTCACAGAAAATACATTTAAAAATAAATATACATATTAGGTAACTAATTCTTTTGGCCTCACATTTGAACTTTCATTATGTATAAACACCCAGCATATTCAGTTACCTGGGATAAACAGTGTCAAATGCTGTTACATTTTCATATTTAAAGCTCATACAATCACCCCAAGTATCTCACATACAAAATCTAGGGATATCTTCATACCATCAATTTTGGGGACCTAAAACCACAGAATTAAAACACTTTGCTATTGATCAAAATGAAGAATCTTGTTTAAAAAAAATCCCTAGGATGTAATTTGCATTTTATGCATTAATTCACCTTGAAACATATAACAAAATAAGAGGCAATAAATGCAAAGCACTGCCATAAAATAGTTTATCCTAATGAACAAAGGAAAATGAACAGAAGTCATATATTAACAAACCCAATTTAAGACTTCAGAAAAATTAAAAACAACTCTAACACTTTTTAAAGACTTTACCCTTTCAAAGTATGGCAGTGTAAAGGAAAACTTCTTGTCTTCCCACCTCTCCAAAGTTCATCTTGATCCATTATGCACTTTGTTTAACAAATGGAGGCCCTGCTGAGATGCCAAGTAGAACGGCTGACTGCTCAGCAAAGGTCTGGGGCTACTGTACCTAGAAAACTTACTTGCTCTTTCGACCACCCCGTGAGTCGGCTGCTGATGAACTGGCATTCTGTGTTAATGTTGTCATAAGTGCTGAAGAGGATGTATAGCCAGCTGTTTCCCTGGGCATCGAAAATTCTTTTCCCAGCTGAAAGTCATTATTCTTAAATGCTTCATAACTGGCTTTTAAACTTGATGTTCTTCGTCCTTCTTTCATCTTAAATAGACATTCATTGATGGCATTAATATATGTAAATGTTATTTTTTTCAAGTTTTACAAGTTACAGTTTTATTTTGGTTTATCCAATATTAATTTATTTGGTTTAAACTATTATTTTCATCACTGGAATTTAAGCTATCTTACGCAAAGATTTAAAATCAGTTTTTAGACAGTTAGGAAGTAACTGCAGGATGGGTAACTTAATTTGGAATACAGACTAACTGCACTGAAGTGACCAAATCCAAGATGATCTAAGTCCCAAGGCTATAAAAAGTCCTGTAACTGGTAAAAAGAACAAAGAATTGTGAAGAACATAGGCAACATGAGCAATTATTATGAGAAGAGTTTGCATACAATTTGCACAATAAATCTATTTTTTACTTTTAATTATCAATCAGGTAATTCCTAAATATTATTTTATTAAATGAAATGTCAGATATCATAAAACTATGATCTAAAAATGAAACTACACAATGTTAGAAAGCTCTATTTGTTCACATCCAGTTGTTTCTATTATGGCTTCAATGATTCAGACAAAATACAAGATTTTATCTCTAAACCTTTTAACTTGTTACCTGAGCTGTGGCCTGAACTGCTTGAGCTGCAGCCATGGTAATTGCCCCTGCACCAGTTCCTGAAGATAACGAGCCAATGTTGTAGGATGCCAGAGGTTGAGAGGAATTCACATTGTAAGCATTGTTAGAAGAGGCTGTGGAATTATTATTTCGACAACCTGTGTAGATGTAAAGAAGAAATAAAAGTAATTGCAGAGAACAAAATGTTAGTGAGTTTAAAATACATTTTTTCCCAGCATACATAATCATTAAATTTAAATTTTTCATGTCACTGTAGATTAAGTCAACTGAATAATGTATCACAGTTTTCCCTTTTTTCTCCACATGTAGACTTTAACCAGGTAAAGAAACTGTATGATTCCTTAATCCTGAATGCTTTCACTTCCCCTTATTCTAACATAAACAAAACAAACAATTGTATTTAAGAAAATAAACTTACCTAGTGTATTTTCCTTAGAGGCATCTGATGTAAGGGTAGACAGAAGAGCTTCAGATTTAAACTTCTTTTCAGGAATATGATCTGTCGTCGTATGGTGAGAAGTTGGATTATATTTCCTTTCTAAATATAAATAAAGAATTCATGTGTTTTTGAACCTTAGAGAGCTATGAACAAACATGAACTTCTTCCATCCAGTTATAAACTGGTATAGTTATGTCTGGGCTCCCCATAAAATACAGAACATGTTTCCTCAGAAGACAGGACAAGCAGAAATCTCCGTGTCACATGTATATTAAGAATAAACTTCTCAGACATTTGAAAAACTTCACTAGTAAAATACTAAAGATAACTCATGATGCACCATGGTTTCCCATACAACATGAGAGGAATTTTGTTTTCAAAACACTATCTACCATTTAGCATAGTTTTCAGCCAACCCTCCTTTCCTATCAAACTGATTTGTCAAAAAAATGCACTGATACAGTCAGTGACCTAGCCAGCCAGAAATCTAATAATTCATTTACTCACTAACTTACAACCATTTGAGACTTTATTATATGCCAAACATTAGGCTAAGCATTGGAGAAGCAAGGGTGAAAAACACAAAGGGCCTACCACAAAATAATTTATTGTTTGGCTCAGTTGTAACACCCATTAGAGAGACTCAGGTATCTGTGAGTAGGGAATATATTCTGCTATTAGTACAATACATTCTCCCTCTATGAATTTCATAGAAAACAGACTATCTGTTCTCAAATCAAACGTTATTCCCAAAAGAAAAACTAATTTTCCCAAATTACTGCCAATAATTGCAATGAAAAATTATATCTCACAAAAAAAAAAAAGAAGGAAGGGAAGCCTATTTATTTCTCAGTTGGTTATATAGAGTTAATAAAAGAGAATATATGGGTGATATAATGAGTTTCTAATTGTATTCAAAACTTAGCAGTACTAAATCAAACTTACTTTCCACTGGAGTATGTGAATGAGCATGGTGATTGTTTACTGGCTGTGAAGGAGTATCTAATTCCAAAGATCCTGAAAAAAAGAGAGGCACAGAGATACACCACCATTAAACGTCACCACAGATCTTTACAGGTCAAACTACAGGCAATGAATTCTCTTACCCAGGAGAGGACTGGCAAACTCTGATGCATATGCCTGTGTGATTTTAGCCAGACATGTTAGAGGGTCAACACTGCCCCTTCCACCCTGAGCTATCCTCTCTCTAAACAGTAAGTAATCCATTTCTCAATATTCACCATAAGTACAAAACGGCTCAAGGCATGTTAATGTCTAATTAGGGAATCCACTACAGTGGGTGCCATATAAATCAATCAATGGACATTATAACCTCATTACTAATAAGACTCAACCTAGTTTTACTGAGTTGAAGACCTTTTAATGGGAGATTCTAAAGTTCTAGGCAATGGGGACACAAGAAAATTCTTTGACCATTAAAATGACATATGATAGTAAAAACTTCCTAAAAGAAGTTAGGGATTTTGCTTGCAAAAAGAAAGAAATAGAGTCTCTAACACCAAGCTTTAAAATACCTTTAGAGAAATTTTCTGGGTTTATTTTTGATCCCTTGAGATGAAATTGTGGCAGGGCACAGGGTAGAGTAGTTTTTGTAACTTAATCCAATTTAGTTGCATATGTCTGTGTCCTTAGAGAGGATGCTTTATTAACCTTCCTGCAGTACTGAATAGGCATGAATTATCATTACTCACAGCTATCATCAGCATTAAAAAAAAAAAAAAAGCATCTACAGATTATTTTATTTTGTCCCAAAATACTTATTATCCTCAGAAAGGGTTCCTCTAGAAAAAAGTATCACAGATAAATCAGATGATCATCTAAAGTGATGGATATACTTTTGAATACACAAATACAACTATGGATACTAAGACGGATTTGTGACTGGCTTCTCTAGCTGACTTCCAGTGAGTATATAAACAGAGAGATACATAGACTAGCAATGTGAAGAAACCTTTCATCTGTGTGTAGAAACAGGTACATAATCTTGCTGTTGAAATTCACCAAAGAAAAACTGTTTGAAAGTTTTAATTAAATTCTAGTAGAAATTAACCATAATACTAATTTGGTTCAATTAAAATTTAGTGAATGCCTACTCTGGGCCTAGTACCACACTACCTGCTTTTATGTACGCTACCTATTTATAGGTTGGAAGAGATGCTAAATTAGTAAAAGAAAGCTCATACTTCCATTTTTGGGAAGTCTCCTGAGTGACAGGGGTTAAGTTATAGCAGGAGATCAAAGAAGTGATGGGGTAAGTTATAGCAGGAGATCAAGTTGAGCCTTGCAAAGAAATATTAAAATGGCTTCTTGCTGATAAGGGAAAGTTTAGGAAAGACTTCTTTAAGAAAATGAGAAAGTGTTGTGGAACCAATTAGAATCTTTCTCGGTATAAATAGCTGAGGGAAAAAATCACAGAGCAGTTCTTAAGAAGAAAAACTAACAACCTCCCTCAAAGTAAGCGTGCGTAAATAGGCAGGGCAATGTCAATACATTTAATGAAAGATGGTTAATTTGTTTCTTGATGGTTACATTTCTGTTAATCTTGGTTCTTACCACTCATCTTACTAGCCATATGTGGATATTTCAAAATAGAATAATTTGTTATTTTCATAAAGAATGAGTGGATGATATCCTATATTATCCTTCTCAGTATCCACGACCCAGTTTCAACTGCTAGGGTGCAAGCTATCTGACCCAGATGTCACCATCCACCGAAGGGCAGGATCTGAAAATCCTCTATAGGACAAGCGTCACCTCAGTGATTTGTACATGTACTATCCAATATTGATGGAAAACTGTAAATTTTACTTACGCCTCTCTAATATTTCTGTAATTCCAGCATTATCAGCTTCCAGCTCCATTTTAAACTTAGCCAGTTCCTGATCCAGCTTTCTCAAGTGTCGATCTACCTGTTTCAAAGAAGATCAAAGATAACCACCAAAATTTGGGACACTGTTAAAGTGTCAGTTGTTTCTTTTAGTGAATCTGCTTTTTTTGAGCAAGTCAATTAACCTATGCTTCCGAGGTTTTCAATCTATAAAATGAGGGTGGTAGGCTAAATAATCTCTGAAGTCTCCTCTAATAAATTCTAAGTTTTAAGAAACCAGACTCTCTATTTGTTAGGAAATGTTCTATACTCCATTGTCAGAAGAAGTGGGAATATGAAAATTAAAGCAAAACTGAGATTAGGGATTAGAGGGTGGGAGGAGAGGCTGGAAGTTGGTAACTTTTCATCATACGCCCTGTGATTACTTTCAGCCTAATCTCCTCCTACTTGTGAGGCCATCCATGCTACTGTACCATAATAACTGTTATTTAGAATGATGAAAGATTCTCAGTCTACAAAGAGGCTACTATATTCTAAATATACATTTCTCTAAGGCAGGAAAGTGGACCATTATGCTTGTCAACATTTATGCGAAGAGTTGAAACAAAAGGGGTTTTTAGGCAGAAAACTATTCCTCAAAGGGCCTGTTTAAAATGATTTTATTTATAATACTACTGTTCTAGTTAAGGTGGCAAAATTTTATTTTCTTATTTACCTAGAGATCTTTTGACTAATTTCAGAAAATTATATGATACCTCAAACTAACAACGTCTTAATATATTCTTAAGCTTAATATTAAATATTTTTTCAATACTTTTTTAAACTTACTACTTTGAAGTAAAACAAAAATAACACAAAATCATTGAAAAATATTCATGGCACATTACTGACAACATCCTTTTTCCCAGCTTAGTTTCCCACTGGATTATTGTTATAATTAGAATAACTTTCTTACAAATATCAAAACGTGCTATGATACAGCACAAGGGCAAAAATTTAAATGAGACTTTCAATTAAATGGCATGTATCTACCATGAGGAAGAAGGAGAGAAACGTAGCAAAAGACAATGTACATGTGTTAGATGCCTATGAAGAGGCCAGGTAATATGCCTGGTGCATTAGATGTTCTATCTTTTCTAGCCCTCACTCTGATATTTTGAGATTGGTTTTTACTGTCTCCATTTTATAAGTGAAGAAACTAAGGCTCAGAGGGGTTACGTATAATAACATGTCCAAAGTCAGATAGCTAATGTGTTACAGAAACCATATTTAACTTTGATCTATGTGTAGCAAATTATGCTTTAGCATTTATGCCTAACATTGACCTCTGAAACTTCTACACGTAGGAACCAACTGTTTTTCTTTTTAACTCAGAATAATATAATTCTAGTTGGAAAACTAGTAATTTTGTCCTATTATTTGTATTTTATATATTAACAGAAAACACTGGGTTGTGGGTTTGTGATTTTTTTTTATAGTTTAAATAAAGCCTAGTTTTCCCTCCATCTTCACATACTCGTTACTTTTCAGAGCTTGGTAAAAGTTATACTTAGAATATTTAAAACCCTCTAGGGTCACATATTATGAATACTTGCTCCTATTCAAAGAAGCTGCAGGTATTTGAGCATCCTTTAATGGAACCTCCCTTCCAATAATAAAGTGTGAACACAGACCTCCATTATTCAAGAGTATCTCTTTCATTGTCAAAATTTAATCTCAAGGGAAATCAGAAAAATTACCAATATTTAAGTTCCAAGACCACTTAATGAAAACACTCCACTGCCTTTCTTACCTACAATTATACTGGTAATAAATATTGAGCTCCTATTATGTGCTTAGCACTGGATTAAATGGCGAATACATGAAGAATGGGAAAGGATCCCTGCCCTCACAAGAACTAGAATTTAGCTGACAAATCAAGATTTACATAAGATTTTTAACATAATAAATGTTAAAATATATAGTCTAGATGAAACAAATAAGCGACAGTTCAAAAAGAGTCAGAAGCAGCATATAAAGAAAGAAATGTATTATTGGCAGACACGGAGGAGGAATGAATGAGTTAGATAGTGAGGAATGGATTGTATTCAAATAGATGGAAAGAAAGAATACAAATCAAAAAATGTATAGAGACAGAAAGACAAAACAGTATGCTTAGAGAAAAAGAAAGTATGATGTAACTTGTAATAGGTATATGTAAGTATAGGGAGCATAAAGAGAAAGTGTTAGAATCTCGATTGGGAGAGTGGGATTAAAGTGAGACAAACGCTTTTTTTTCTACTCCATACACAGTACCCTAACTCACTCCACCTTCGCATGTAAGGATTGTTTCATTTTATTAAATATATTACTGATAAAGTTTATTACACATGAAAGTGTGAAAAATGATGATGAAATTTTCAACACCAGATAACTCAAAAAGGGCAACAGAATCCAAAGAATTAATAGCTCTGCAAACCAAATTCATAAGTAACATAAACAAAGACAGAAAAGCCTTAACCACCTTGTGGTAGGCGGCTTTGTAAGATGCCTTCCAATCATTCTCACCTCCTGATATGTAAAAAAGATTATGAACTGATTAATATTATAAGCAATTAGACAAGGAAAATTATTTTTCTTAGATTTACCACTGATGTACTAAATCAAATTAGAAGTATGAAATTAAGTTGACCACAGATATAACTTAAGCTATAAAGCACCAGGATACTTAAACAGTATTAAACAGTCATAATAAGAGCTGAACTGAATTTGAATGAAATCTATTATGTGCATTACCTCTACCTACATCACGGTGAACGGTGAAAACACTTATTATACTTGATTGCCATAATGGCCCCACAGGTATCAGGCAAAGCAAGGACTTAAGTTACCCAACTCCTCCAAACACACCTGACCCCCAAAAGACTGATTCACAGCAGGAAAGAGGTACTGATCCAATTGAGAGAGATTTTCCATTAGCCATAGATTCCTAACGCAAGGCTCACTGAAGAGTCTATTTATTTGTTCCCCATTTAATGTCAGTAAATGCTATCCACAAAGTTTCCTTGTCCTATATAACCCCAAAATTGTAACTGGTTTAAACTATTATCCTTTTTCTGACCTCTTTGAAAGACAAGAGAAATTCTATATACATTATTTGTTAACATATTCATGATCATAAAAAATTCAAGTCACATTTGGCCCCTCTGCACAAAACAAAATACAAAACAAAAACGAACAAAAAAAATCCTTTAACATTTTTACATATGTTGTAATACTTTCTTTCTCTTTTGATTTTCCTAGATTTCCAATATTCACATTTTAAAATGTGTCACGGATGGACCCAAACAAAATTAGATACAGCTTTTAAAAAGTTTCTACATGATCTATGGCTTCCAATATAGTCAAATTCTAAAATTTAGATGTCTAGCTTGCCCTTTCAGAATAAACAGTCTATTAGGTCCCAAGTTGAATCCATGGCAATAAAAGAGAAATTTCTATCCATGAAAAGATCTGGTAATGGTGAACAAGGATGGTAAGAAAAAGGAACCAAGATGGCAAAGTACCCTTCTGATGATGTCATGAAAATGATTCTTTACATCTCTAAATTATATTTAAACTACATGAAAATTTGATCTACTCATCCTTAGGATGAAACAAATACTTGAGGCCTTAGCACATAAACTTCACCTAATTGTCTTTCTAAAAGACAATAAGGACAGGACATAAATCAAAAGGTCAAACTCACATAATATATTTCCTTAATTAGAGTATCAGATCAAGAACTCTTAAATTTATAGGTAAAATGTGGGTCTGAAATATAATCATCTCAGGAACAGACCAGGACATAAAAAAAGAAGCAAGTTCACGGGTATTGAGCACTGCAAGAGACCGCTAAAATCATTCAAGCATCAACTAAAAGCTCAAATTTTATCAGCGTATATATAAATCAACTTTATGAGGTATTGCAATCTAATACATCCTTATGACAGTGATATCAGGCTGAGGAACAGAGATAAGTGTTTAGTGACTATTTATAAGTATCAGGATTCTGGAAGGAAATTATTTTAACAGAATAGATTTTTTTGTCAGTCAAATTTCACTAAACAGCAACTGAAGTAAATTGTCATTTTGTTATACTGGACCCCTATTTCCACAAATTTCTTCATTTGTTGCTATTATTCAGTATGGTTTCTTTCCTTAATAAATTGAGGTAACTAGTGCAGTGCTGGTAATAGGAATAAAATGTTTACTACTTGTTTTCAAAATAAAAGATTTCAATGAAAAAATACAATGAAATACCATGCTATATAAAACATTGAGGGATGAAGTCAAACGTAATTACGTATTAAATTGCTGTATCTTAAAATCTGTAAAAATAACACAAGCTTACTTAAAGTTATCGTAATAAAATGTTTAAGCAAAGGCCCACCTAAAATCTCCTCTAAGGAATATTTCACTCCTCTGTTTAAAATCCTTCAATGGCGTTCCCACTGCTTTTAGAATAAGAATCACACTCACATACTCCTCCTTGACAGGTCCCCATGTGTTCTGTCCTACCTGCTTCATCTCATACTACTTTTCTTTCTCTACAGACCAACCACACAGGCCCCTTTCCTGGTTCAACATGTCTAGCTATTCCACTTCAGACTTTGCCCTTGCTATATCACCTGGCTGAAATGTTCTTCAGCTCTTCAAATAACTGATTCTTTTTCATTTTCCAAATACCATCTCAAATGTCATCTCCTTATGCTCATCCTGACTGCATTTGTATCAGTTATTCATTCTCTTTCCCTTCCTCTCTCCTTTCCACAATGCTTATTTCCTTCATGGCACTTATCCAAATCGAAAATAATCTTTCTTTAACAGTTTGCCTACACATTGTCTGCCTGTGTCATTACTGCCCACCTGGCACCAGTGACTGCTCATTGCTAAAGTTCTATAAACATTTGCTGAATGAGTGAAGGTTATACTCTCTTGCTATATGAAACTGTAGAAATAGAATACCACCATTCATTGGGTAAATGATCTAAGAACAGAAATTGCTATAGTTTTATACTTATACTATGTCCCATCCACTTACCTTTAAAGCAAACTAGCAACCTAAGTTCTCAAATGTTAAGTTTTATAGGAATTTCACTTCTAAGTTTAATATTTATAGACTTTCACTTGGATGTTTACTGTTCATATTTCAGAGGAAGTAACTAATTTGACAGGGTAACTCCACTTAGCGACCTCCCTACTGAACAAGTCAATGATTTCCTTATGTTTGACTGCAATTACTCGCATGGCTAATAAAGTCAATTTCTTACCCTCGAGCATAAAGTGTTCAAATATCACGGGACACTTTGTGCAGTATGTACAAAGCACAACATTGCAAGAAGGTATATATAATTTTTGACATTTTAATAATTACTTATTTATAAGTGATGCTAGTTTTTCATTTGTTTGTAGTATCAAATTAGTAAGTTTTCCTCTTAAATAAATTTCATTTAAAACTTTATTTAGTAGATGTACAGATGGTAAGCAGATATTATAACCACCACAGATGTGGGAAGGAAATAACTAAGGATTGGAAAACACTGAATTAGAACACCACAAAAATCTTTTCCCTTCTGTTCACCATCTGAAGAATCTAATGTGTCAGGTTCTGAGGATACAGAATGATCAACAACCTCACCTACTCTCAGGTGTTCTGATTAGAAGATCTAATATTTTTGATTTTAGAAAAACAATAAAATAATGGGAGGCTAAGGTCAGAGGATTGCTTGAGGCCAGGAGTTTCTGAGACCAGGTTAGACAACATAGCAAGACCCCATCTCTAAAAAAAAAAAAAAAAAAAAATTAGCCCAGCATGGTGGTGTTTAGTGGTAGTCTAAGCTACCCGGGATGCTAGGGCAGGAGGATCTCTTGAGCCCAGGAGTTTGAGGTTGCAGTGAATTATGATTGTGTCACTGCACTCTAGCCTGGGCAACAGACCAAGATTTTGCCTAAAAAAAGAAAAAAAAAATTCATTGGGAATGAGTTAACTAGATGTCCAACATTGTCATTATTTTGCATAGTTATGTTTGCTTTACTGTTATAAATGTTTTGTCATAATTCAAAAGGGAAGCTCTTTAAAAGCAAAGGAATTGAAAATACCAAAAAAAGTATTACAAAGTAGAAAATATTTTTAGCTAAACTATTCAAAATCACTATAAGTTTTAATATTTTTTAAAAAGTCCCTTTTGCTAAATGCACACCAGCAAATCCTGTTTTAGAACTTACAAAGTGAGCTCCTATAGCAGAGAAGGAAATCTATTAAAACTGAAGAAACTAACAAAATTATAAGAGCAATTTAAAAAGAGGGATACCAAAAAGATTTGCATAAATATAAGGATTATAGGATTATTTGGTCTCCTTTCTCTGCTACCAAAGTGATGCTACAAAGAAACTAAACTCACCTGAATTACAGTACTTTCACTTTTCCTGAAGTCACACCTTGAAAAAAGTAGGTATTTGTGCTATAGTCTATCCTTGTTTGTCCATCAAAACCAAAACCATCTCAGCACCTCTGTTACCTTTTGAGAAATTGCCTCCCAACAAAAATATACCTGATACCAACAATGACACCATTAGACAGTCTGTCCCCAAGAGTCACAACTTGGAAGTCATGTTAGTGCTTTTTCTTCTCCATTAACATATTCAGGTAATTTTGTTCAACAAATATTTACTGAAGGATAGCTCTGCTAGGTCCTGAAGACACTAAAATAAAAAGACAAAGTTCTTGACATTTATAATAGGGAAGCAAAGGTAAAATCATCTGAATAACAGTGATTTGGAGGCTGACATGATTATGCTGAGGGATACAGAAAAGCACAAACTGCTAATTATCTACATAACATCCTCCCCTTTTTTCTGACAGAACCCCACCTATTTGTGGTGGCAGTGTGCCCTGTTAGACAATATTCATCAGCCCCTCTAGCAGTTAGAGGGAATCAATAAGATTTAATGTCAGTAGGAAAGATTTCCAGGAAGACTCTTTTAAAAAGCTGACTGAACTACAAAATGTGCCCTTTTGAGTAATCCCCCACTGCAAGTCTTCATCTATCTGTCCCAAATGGACAAAGGAACAGATGAGAAGCAGCCTGGGACACTGACGATGTTGAGGTTGCCATACAGGCCCTGGTCTGCCTCCTCCAAAAGTTATTTCACATAAGAGCAAAATAAATCCTTTGTTTAAAACCACTCTTACATGCCTTTTCTGTTAAAAGTTGTTAAATCTCTTCATCTAGGCCGGGCGCGGTGGCTCACGGCTATAATCCTAGCACTCTGGGAGGCCGAGACGGGCAGATCGTTTTGAGCTCAGGAGTTCAAGACCAGCCTGAGCAAGAGCGAGACCCCGTCTCTACCAACACTTACACTTAGCACATGAACATTTTATTGTTTTTAATCATATATACATACATTTTTTAAAAGTATGTGAACTACAGTAGGCTAAAAAAATAAAGAAGGAAAAATAGAGGTACTTCAGACAGCAAAATGAATAAGACATGGTAAGCAAAAGTGAGGAAGTCAGGGACAAGGAGCAGTCTAGGGTATCCCAATTTGAATGACTACGAAGTCAGTGGTTCTTCTGAGATTTAGGAACAAAAAGGGGTAGGAGAGGAGTAGGAGAAGAAAAAGGAGAGACTAAGAGTTTTATGATTTATCCCACCAAGTTGTAGGGAATCGGAATTCTCAGATAAGATGAAAAGACACAAAGGATAAGTCTTGGCTTAAGGAAGAATTAATGTTTAATTGTTAAAACTAAGAGAACACACAGAAAGGTAATGGAGTGTTTCTCAACTTGGGTGTGATGTAGGGAGCAGGGATAAAATTGGTATTTGACAGAACAATTATTCCCTGTGTGGCATTTGACATTACTGGCCCTCTGGGGCAGGTAAAAGAGGGGAAGAGAATTACCTTTATGTAAAAACCATCTGAAGAGTAAGAAACAGCATAGGTCAAGGAGAGAACCCTGAGGAACACCATCATTGAGCTAAATCCAAGAAGGAGATAGATAAAGGCCAAAAAGATGAGAGAATCTGGAGAGAGCAGTCACACAGTAACACATGAGCAAGAATGTCAAGGCAAAAAGAATGGCAAAAACATTCAATTTCCTGATAGAGTCAGTTAAAAAGAACTGAAGAGTGCCCAGTGGATTTAGTAATACAGAAGTTATCAACTTAAGTTTCACAAGATTGGTAAATAGAATCCAGATTGCCATGGTTTAGGAATAAACCGAAGGTGAGGGAATGTCAAAGGGGATAAGTGAGAAACTCAAGGACAACGCCAGCTACAGTAGAGTCATGCATTCGTAACAGAATTTGTGTTTATTTGTTTATCTGGGTTCTTTTTAAATATGAGGAAGATCTAAGTATATTTAAATACATGGTATGGAAGCCAGGTGAAAGAAAAGAAACTGAGGATAAAGAAGAAAAGGCTTAAGTGATGCAGAAAAATCACAGAGGCCTCAGGAAGGGATGAACATCAAAAGCAGAAGAACAAAAAGGAAGAACACCTCATCCTTTGAGATAAGAGGTAAGAGAATAAGACCATAGAAAGACATGAGATTTTGCAAAATTGATAAGCAGAAGATATTTCATTAGGTTCCCACCAGCTAGCCTGAAAATACATTATTCTCAGTGTAAGGCAAGATCACACAATCGGAGAGGGGAATGACAAGTGCAGTACAGTTTTAGAACAGCCATTGGGAGGAACAAGAGAAACTAACCAAATACAAATACAAGGACAAACAAGTAGTGTCAAATGTAAAGGGCCCAAATGATAATGAAAATCACAAATCTGTAGCGGCACCAACTACATGGCTATGTGACTTTCTCCAGCTGTGCTAGCTAACTGTGATGACTACTAATCTTTAAAGCAAGTAAAAACATGTCCTACGACAACAACAATGTGTAAGGGTAAGAAAAGAGATTGAGAGTTCAATCAGGGTCTCCACTGGATAGGAAAGGGCTTGAAGTGTAGATGCAGGAGGTTTTTCGAAATAGGGCAACTCCAGGTGATCAGGTTAGCCCGTGGCAACTGAAGTGGGTTCGTGGCAATTGAAGTGGGTTTGTAGTTACCAAAGTCAAAGAAGTTGAAGACTAGGAAGTAAGAGGATTTCAACAGAGAACAACTCTGAACGAGGTGCCAGTTTCTCAATAAATGAAGAAGACTGGCCTAGAAGCCATTAAATTACAGTGATAATAAAAAGACTAAATCTCAAAGAACAAGGGATTTTTGTATTCAGGATACAATGGTCACCTGAAATAACAATGAAGTATTTAAAAAAAAAAAGGGAGCATGAGAGAAAGGGATAAAGAAAACAAAAAGGTAGAGGGCAGACAGGGGAGGAGATGGGAAATGAGGGGAGGGAAGGAGAAATGACAAAAGGTGAAACTGCCTATATTATTAATAAAATAATGTAAAAGCATAAGATAGGAACTGTGATAAAAAGTCTGATTTCTATGTAAGTACAGACATAGCTAAAAGTTAACCAGCCGCTGTTCCCCAACTTGCCTACGGCTGTATTTGCTTACTGTTTAAGTGTCACATACCCGTGACAGGGGCAAGATATGTGACCTCCCCAGTCACTTCTATAGATAACATAGCTATTATAAAAACCTAAGACTGTTCTTTGAGATATCTTCTAGACTCTGCATTCAAGAGGACCAACTGACATCAACCAGACCAGTGGCCATCCATGGGAACTTATCCAACAAGTCCTGTGACCCTCTATCCAGGAACTGTCTCAGCCAAGAAGACAATTTCTGTTCCCCAACTCTATGGGTTCATTTCCAGCCAATCAGCAAACCCAACACCCCATCCCTTTTTTTTTTTTGCCAAACCACCTTTAAAAATCTTAGCCCCAAAATTTTCAGGGAGGTGGATTTGAGAAATTTCTCCCATCTCCTTGTTTGGCACTTTGCAATATTAAACCCTTTCTCTGCCACAACTTCTGTTGTCTCAGCATATTGGCCTCTATCTGGGCAGTAGGCAAGGGCAGTAGCAAAGGCAGCCCTAAAGGTACTAGGCGAGTGAGAGAAAACTTCAACTTGGCAGAGCTGACAGAGAAGGAGTGGCTTCAGGAAAGCAGACAATTCCACTTCAGGAAAAGAGATGTACCAAGTCTTAAAAGAAGCGAATGCTTAAGAGCTTTATATATAACTTAATGCGATTCCTCCAATAAGGTATAAATTAATACTATTATTTTACAGCAGGAATCTGAGGTTCAAGATTAGATAACTTTTCCAAAGTCTACCTGCTAGTGAAATGGCTGAGCTAGAGTTTGAATTCAAATCTGTACAGATCCATTATGTACATTCGCTTTTTATTGTATTTTATTAAATGTATATGACCTTTATTATCTCACTCTTATTTATTGCATCTTATTAAATTTATTATATGACCTTTATTACCTCACTCTCTAACCTTGGTAATCTATCCCATTCAAATAATTTATTAATTTTCACTTTCACTCTATGTTTATGCCATTATCTCTGAATGAAATGCTTTCCCCTCAATACAACACCTAATCTAGGTCCCTGACCCTCTGAATAAACTCTGTTCAAAACTCATTTCATACCCTCTAAGAAATCAACAACTCTTTAATGACTTACTTCAATTTTTTACCAGATACCCCTTAATAATCAACTGTGTTGACCTTTAATTGTTATATCTTTCTATTAATATATGGATCCTCCACTCTACTTTGTGGGTATGTTTTCCCAACTACAGCAGTTTATAAGACAGGAACCATTTCTAGTATTTACTTTTTATTCCTCCATTATACCCAGGTAAAACTCCATTTTATCAGGCACAGTATGGATGAATGGTATGATTCATAACACATGAATACATATACACATATTTAAAAAGCATATATTTATGTTGTTTTTCTCTAAATACACAAAATATCTTTAGTAAAGGTGTAAAAATAAAACATCAAAAAAAAAAAAAAGAATAGAACCAAAGAGCTATATGAATTAAAAAGCATGTAGTTCCTAAATAAAGACTAATACATAGTCGTTAAACAGGAGTAAGAATGTTATAAACAAATTTATCTTACATTCAAACATAAATGCCTTTTTCTATGTTTACAGACATAATTCAAGACTAACACAATTAAAAACCTTTTTGTTTATTCCACAGTAAAGCAAGCTACAGCCTATTCTACCTTTCTTTAGGCAGTGTATTTTACAAAATGTTTTCTAGAATAACTGTATGAACAAAAGAGCCTAGGTTATTATAGCCATTAAGATATTTTTACTATATAAAAACAACTAAACATTTTCAATGGCTTTACATGACAAATGTTTTCTGGTTTGGTATAAGTATTTATAATTTATACCATATGAGGTATATACATTTTATCTTGTGTCCTGCTCACCAATGACATTTTATTTACATGTACTTGTTCAGTAATAAAGCCATACCCAGGAAAGATTACACAAATAAGATATGAACTCTATATACTAAAGTTAACCAAAAGGGAGCATTTGTTTTCTGCTTTAACTTACTTTAAGGCAAAAACAGAGTATTTCCTAAAGTATGCATTTTAGAAGATGCTTCACATAATTAAAAAAAAAAAAGACCACCATAATTACATCAATTAGAGAAATATTGCATATTGTATCTGTCTTCTTGGTGATTTCAATCTTTTAAAGGTGTTGCTGCAAAAAAGAAGCCTTTTTTAAAGTTTATTAAAGTTTATGTCATCTAATATTTCCCAAACAGCCGACATACTTGTTAAGTACTATCTATTAACATCACTCAGTTAAACACTGATTCAGATGATTCTCTTCTTCATTTCAGACTACCAAGAACTTTTGTCAACACAGCACTTCTCTGTATATTTTACCACAGAAACAATCTCAAAATGATCTATCAGGCAAGTAAACACACTACCTTAAGAAGACAAGCATTACCAAAATAAAGTTACACACTAATTCTTTTTTTATAAAAAGTATCTAAAATCAGATACAACGTTACAGCAACATAGCCTTGCCGAAAATGTAAGTTCTTAACCTATTAACTAACACCGAGGACTCTCTCTGACTCTTTCACAAAGAAACCAAAAAATAGATACTGAGCTCTCAAATTAAATGGGATCAATACAGTGGGATCAAGAGAGGAAAACTTCAGTTTTAGTGTGTTCTTTCTACAACATTTAAGCAAATAAAATTTAAAACATAATCCATTTTTCAAATACTTGGGGCACTGTATGCACGTTAATTTTACTTACCAAGTCATAGATCTGGTTTGCCAACTGCACCTTCTCATCTGCATCTTCCAAAGCTTTATAGTAGTCCTGAAGAAAAACATTTTCATTCCAAGAATAAATTAATGATTCTAAAATATGCATATGTAGAACATATAACACATTGCCATTATCATACCGTTATCACTGTCAGTCATCCTACATTAAAAATAAAAACCTTGTTAGAGATAGGGTGGGGATGGGAAAGGATTAGAAATTACGGACAATGGCCAGGAATTAAAGGAAGATGTCCAGAATTCCTGAAAAAGATATAAATAAAAACAAATACCATTCCAAATCTAGTTTCTGTACTACAAAAAGCTACGTGACCTAATGAATAGTATTTAAAAAAAAAAAAAGAACATTAATTAAAATTGTTCTAACTCGTAAAGTACATTTACACTCCATTTTTAAAACTTTTAAATAAAAGTACAGCTATTGAAAGGATTCTGAACTGCATATCCTTATTTTCTAGTTGTTCTATAACTCTCATTTTAAATCCATACAATGCAATCTATACTTTAGATTTCTCCTCTAAAGCAAATTATTAAAAAAAAAAAAAAAAAAAAAAAGCAGGGGAAATACTATGAATTTCCACAGGGTACCAGACTTTTTGGGGTATATTCAAGTTGTGCTATATCAAAAACTTAATATATTAAAAGGATGATCAATGACTCTGGGATGTATATGTGTGATGTCCATACTCACATACACTTGTGCCTCCAGGTATTTTCCAAGCCAGGACCACTTCTGTTATAGATTGTGACTTTTTTTTCTCCTAACAGAAGTAATCTTCCCTTCACGCAGTAGAATAAATAACGCAACTACTCAATTTGTAGTTTCCAAATTTCTTTCTTATTTAATACTTGAACAATTCTATGAAGGTTTGGTTTAGGGAGGCATTATTACTCAGCAATATTAAAAGACCTGTCCAATGTCACACAGCTAAACTGCAGAATGTTGACCAAATGCAAGTTTTTTCAGTTGTTCTTCCAACATATCCCTGAATGAATTAGATCATATGTTTAAAGCACCCTTGGGGTATGAGCCGATGTCCATGTTAACCTGGAAGAGAGCTACAAGTGCTATAAAACTAACAAAAACTCAAAGAATTTGTGTTTCTAGACCCAATTCATGTGCAAATACAGAGAGTAAACTAAAAGGCTTTTTTAGGATCCTTCGGACTTTTAAGATTCTGTTCTTCCATGACTCTACCAACTCAGGTATCTAACAAGGTATAAAATACTCTTCGAGGTCTCCTAATTTTTACTCCAGTTTCTGGTCAAAATGGAAATAGAGTATTGTATCTCTAAAAATAAGGCAACTTTAATTATATATAATAGAATAAAACAAAATAGAAAAACATGTACTTTTTAAATGGTCTGTAACTTTCTAATAGTCACTAATTATTAAAATGTTTTAATAATCAAAAATCTCTATTCCTGAACCTCTAAAACACAATAAATTACTTAAATTCTAAAGAGCCATTGATAACTTCCCCTCATTTTTCCCAAAGAAAACTATTTAATTCTAACATATCTTTTTCAGAGGATCCCAGTATTTATTGACAAATCATCTGAAGTGTCACACATACTTTTTTGATGGATGCCATTTGCTCTTCTCTCCACTCAGGTTTATTTTTCTTTGCATTCATAAAGAATTCACTGACTCTTTGTTCGAGCTGATCCATTGCATCTACGACATAACAAAAACATTTCATAGTTAGATGACCAAATTCATATACCAAATACACATGCTTTGATTTGAAAAAGGAAAAAAACCTGACAATATACACTCTTTCACTTGGTTAGTAACTTAAATATGCTATGCTTGATTACGTAAATATATTAATATAATGCATTAATTACCTTAGTTTAAAAAAGTTACAATTTTCCCTACTGACAATTTATTTTTGTTGTTATTGTAGAATCAATAACTATACCATAGCTTTTGAATAGTATACCCGTGGAGTCAAAAGCTGATGGCACTAAATCAGTCAAATGTGCCAAAACACAATTAAAGCACCATTAGATAATCCTCACACTTCTTTTAATGAGGAAAAGTGATAAAAAGATTTGCTATTTGGCATTAAATATCTCATCATCTCATATCACAACTGAAAGTATGTACAATCATTTATTCACTTAATACACTATATTATTTATTCAAGGTAAGTTTTTCCCCTATGTGCCAAGAACACTCATCTCATTGGATGTCTGTTAAAAAAAAGGAAAAATAAATAAAAGGAATTCTACTGTTAGGTAAGTTGAAGAAAATCTTTTTACTATATTCTTCTTTTGGAAATTTTCAGTGTATAACAGCTTTTTAAAGATTCTCAGAAGTCGTATGGTCAATTTTTTAAACGCATTTTCCTTTGTTTTAAATAAACATTTGTTCGCTTATTTGACACACGAGTCTCTTCCATTAATCCATAATACCTATTAACTTTAAAAAAATTCTAGATATTGTAAAAAATGCAAGTTAAAAAAACCCCTGTAATTTGTACAATAATCTAAGTCCAAATTACAACAGAATATAAAATTTTTAATAATAATGAAAAAATTTAAAATAAGAGTTACTCTTTATTTAATGCCTACCTTTATCAGGTACTATACATTCTAATTTTCTGGATTATTTTAAATCCTCAGATGATTCACTTTTTATAGAAAATGAAAACGCCTCAGAAGCGGTGATGCAGTCAAAGTCAATGAATAAATTATTAAAGCCCTAAAGTAAACTCAGATCTATCTGACATCAAAGACTGTGCTCAATCCTACAAAGAACACCACTTTGGCATATCTTTAGCATTTCAGCTATATTAAAGTTAAATCCGCTTTTGTAAGCTAGCTGGAGAACCACACATACTTCAGACTTCCACACTACGATCCACTGAACAGAAGTAGGTGGCTTCCATAGGATGCCACCTTTTATTATGTGCCACATGAAACTGACAAGAGGTTGAGAAAAGTATATTCATGAACAAAGGGTATAGGGTGTGTGTGTGGTGGGGGCAGAGGAGCAAGAGGGAATGAAAAGGTCAGATTCTTAGCTACCCCAAGCAGTCCCTGAGCTACTTACTTACAGTCTTTACTGTATGAAAGAACAAGGTTAATTTTGGGAAAAAAGTCACAAGACTACCAAGCTATCACCGAAAGAAAAAGAAATGCCCATTAACTGCCGAAATTTTTATTCCAGTAGACAATAAGCTCTACGGTAAAATCTTATTCCCCTCACTCATTTTGATTAACAAAATGAGCATCTGTTAACAATTCAAAGTGTATCCTATAATGCGTAACTTTCCAAAATTTGACATTCTACATATAATCTGAGCTTCTGTTTTCCACTCTTGGAAATTTTGAATAGAATGAGCTTTAACCGAAGTTATAAATGCAAATCTAAGTTTGATACACAAAGGCTCAAGCCAAAATCATCTTAGCGTTTATGCTGATCTCCACTAAAACATGTATCTATCTACATTCTCAATGAAAATGGAGAAATATTTTTCGCACAGTCCCAAATTCGAGAAAGGAATACACGTATCCAAATGTCTCCTTCTCTTGTAAAAGCTGCAAGAAAAGTAGCGTGAGAAGGGAGAGGCGGCACACTCACTTCTTCGACAACTCCTTATGCAGTGGCGGAGCGAGCTTAAGGACAAACAGCAGCATGCGCCAGCACTGATGGCAAGCAAGTCCGGCACTGAACGCGCGCAGCGAACACGAGTGAACGCGCCGACTTACTTTGCACCTGCAGATCCATCTCGCGCATCTCGGTGAAGCGGTCCCGTAGGTCCATTGGAAGCTGCTCAATCACTGTCAAAGGGAGAGTTCGTCAGAGGGGCGGGACCAATGGCGAAATACGCGCTTACGTCGATGCGTACGTGCGTGCGTAGGGGGGGTCCGGGGAGTCGGCAGCCCACAACGAGGCTGCCAGTTACCGTGAGAAAGAAACATCCCCCGCCTCCCCCTCCCTCCCGCCATCTCGCCTGCCCGTCCACTCGCGCTCTCGCCCGCCCGCAGGTCCCACGGGCGGCCCCCGCCAACACCGCGCACTCACTTTCCAGATAGTCTTCTAGGTACAACATCGCGGCCCTTAGAGCTAGGGGAACGAGGGGGTCCAGGGGTTTATTTGTGTCACTCGCTGTCGCCGGAGTTTTGTCCCTTCCAATATGGCGCCTCCGCTAGCAGCACCCGCTCGACTCCGGCAAAAAAAAAAAAAAAAAAACAAAAAAAAAACCACTTTGGCGCCTGACGGCGCTTGCCTCACTGCCGCCCGCAGCTGTCATTGGTTGGCTGAAGCAGTGACGTAAGCCAGCCAGTGTCTGCCCCCGCGCCTTTGTGGGAACTGTAGTTTTATTCCTCCTGAGCAAGGACTGACTCGCTGGCAGTTTTCCACGTAGAGACTACAAAAACCAGGCGCCACTGCAAACGGTGCGCAACAGAATCTGAAATGCGGTGCCTCTGTTTATTTGTTGATTTTTTCACAGAGAATGACGGGAGTTGTATGCCCGCAGAACACAACTAGGGACAACTTTTCACCTGTTCTTTCTTGTGACTCCCTGCCCTGGCGTTTGTGAGTCATGGATTTCAAGTAGCGTTAAGCAAATAACAAAGGTTCTAAACACTAGAACAATCAGCAAAGTTCGGGCAATTCGGATTGTCTAAAACAGAACTCTTTGCTGGAATTTATTCTCAGTATTTACTTTTAAGATATAAATGAGACATCTGGTTGGCGCACATGGAATTTTAAAATAGTTTATACTGAAGGTATGTAGCGAATATGCATTTCCTAGATGAAAAGATTCATAAATAGTCTTCAATAGCCATTTATTTATATATTCTAGTTTGCGGTCCTTCTCGTCGTCGTGCTAATGTAACACATACAACCTGCACCTGCCAAAAAAAGAAAAAAAGAAAGAAAGAAAAAATAGTAAGCAACCGTGAATAACGGATGGACCCTTTATATGTAATGGGATGTACTGGCAATAACTTTAGATTATGTTGAGTAAATATCCTGTATTAGAACTTTGTGGTCCTGGGTGTTGTCTTTTTCTACTTTTTGACCCCTAGCAAATGTTGACAGGTGATATATTTAGTATTTCCCTGTTCAGTTTCTTTTTGTAAATTTTTCTTAAAAACTCTTGCAATCAATAAATTTTAGGTATTCTTACTTTCCACCCCTCTTTTCTTAATTCTCTTCGTTTTCCGGGGGAAATTGTCTTTAGTTCATAATTTAATTTTCTGTTTCTGTTTTCAGCTTGGAGTTGAAACTGCATCTGTGTGTGTTTCCTGCTTTCTTCCACCATTGAATATTCTTGTACTCAAGACTTTTTCACTGCTTTTAATCAGGATACTTTCCTGTCATATCGATGAATCTCAACTACAATCCTAATAAGAATGACCTAGTTTATTTTCTGTACTTGTATCTACAATCTAGTACCATTCTCTCTCCCACCGTCCCTCCGTTCCACCTCTTTCTCATCCTTCCTTCCTTCTGCCTGTTTTAAGATCTCTTTGATAGTTTTGCAGTGGTCTAAGTCTGGATCCCATGCTTCCTTCCTTCCTCTCTTTCTTTCCTTAAAGTCTTCTTTAACCATGCTTAGGATTTGAGGAGATCCTGAATCTTAGGGTTGGTGTCCTGCAACAATCCCAGAAAATTCTCAACTATTATCTCTTCAATGTTGCTTATTTCCAATTTTTTCCATTATCCCTTAAAACATCTAAAAGACCTCTCTAAGACTTTCTCACTTTATCCTATGTTTGTCTTAATCTTTCTTTTATATGTTTTATTTCAAAAATTTCAGTAATTTTTAGTTTTAGAAGTTCTATTTGGTTCTCTTTTCAGGCCATTTTCTAATTTCTTATACAAATTGAACATATTTAGTCTATATTCTGTTTCAGTTAAATCCAATACTGAAAATTCTATGAGTCTTATGATGTCTGTTTCTTCAAAAACAGGCACTTTTTGCTCATGGTGCTTGTTTCCCTGTGGATTGTGATTTTGAACTCTGAACTCATGTTTCTGGAGTTGTAAGCATAAGCATTCTTTGAGGCTGGAATTAAAATTGAGTTTTCTTGGAGAGTATTAGAATTTGCTTCTGAAAGTTGCTTGCAGATACCAGGTACCTTAGGACCAGATTAAATTCTCCACTTGATGTTTATTTTATTGCAAAGATAGATTGAATTTAGGCCTCTAACCCAAAGGGCTTGTTATAGATTCTCAGAAGAGACTTTTCCCCCCTCCCTTTACGGGCTCCAAGGCCAAGACAGGCATGTTTCCTGACTGGCCTCTTCTGTGGGTGAGATTTATTTCTCATTCACCCTTCCATGGGAAATATAGTCCTTTGGCCCCCAGATTTTTGTCTCCCATAAGACTCTGCTGTTTGAAATGATACTTGGCTTTATCTTGTGACCCTGGCTTACTGCACAACTCTCAAAGCAGGAGCTCTGGGTGTCCAGAATTTGACAGATAATCTCTGAACAAAAGCCCACTTTGGCCCTTGCTTATTTCTCAAGATAGTCTTATTTTCCTTTTTCCCTTTCTTTTACCCCCTTTATATATCCTCTCTGAGAATTCCTTCATTTCCTACCAGTTCATCAGTGTATTTGATTTTTTTTTAATCTAGAATTTTTAGTTCTTTTTGCCAGGTGGCTCATTCACAGTAGCTAAATGGCATGCTGTTAGAAATAGAAGTCCATCATTTCAGGGCGGGTTCCATATTAAGGAAAATGAGATAGTAAATGGTTCCTAATTCAGTCAGTATACATATATACTCCAGAGAAACCAAAAATAAAACTGACACACTCTGTATTTTAGTTGATGAATGTAACTCTTGTTGGAACATCTATCAGCTGCAGAAAATTGTGTTTGCATATGCATGTGATAACTTCTTGCATCATTAGGTCATACAGTAGATAACACTTGGAGTGGCTGCCTACTTACAACCAATACCACATTTCTAGACAGTGCCCTTCATATGGAGGGGTGACCATATCTGTATCACGTTCCCGTGCTCCCTCATCATAGCTCATTAATTTATAAGGGATAGACGAAAGCTGGACCTATCAGGTGCACTCTCTTGGGATTTGAGATTGGGAATGAAGAGACACAAAGATTAGCAACCTTGTGACAGAATTACATTAATTGCAGCTCAGGAAATACATGTTCCACAAGTTCCTGCTGCTCAGAGTCCCCAGAGAATCTCTAGTTTTTTCCTTGCCTTTTCTCCCCCTTCTCTGTCCGTCTCTCTAACACTAGTTGTGTAACCCTGAGAAAATTACCTTAACACTTGCTGCCTCTGTTTCCTGTTCTGTAAATGGGAAATAGAAACAATAGCTAAACCAGGAGTGTTGGATAGAAAGGATATCTATGCAAAGCACTTTGACTAATGCCAGGTAAATTGTTATGATTCAATATATGTCAGCTGCTATTACCATCATTATTAAAACCGTACACCTCCTACCAAGTTATCCATGTTGCAGATATCCTTTTTGTTGCTCTTAGTTCCGCCTTGTGCCCCTGATTCTTTTGAGGCTGGGCACCTCCAGAACTGTAAGATTATCTCACCTCCAGGTGTGGTACTGCCACTGTTGTACTAAACTCAAAGGAGATATGATGCAGGGAAAAGTATGTAAAAGTATCGCAGGAAAAGCTACTGGCTAAGTAGAAGGAATGAAAATTTATGGAAAAGATTCATAAGTGGTTGCAAAATATGACTTTACCAGAGTCCAAGACAAATGGGAATTTAAATCCTTTGTACAGCATGTGCTCAGAGGAACCTTGGCTTGAAGTCTTAAGGTTCTGCCACTTCATTATCTTTTAAATAAAACTACCAACTTGAAACCTAGTAAAACTATGAAATGAAATTTTTGTATATTTTGCACCAGGCAATATATCCTCCCTGACAGACCTTTGTAATATGGGAAGAAAGCAGAATAAAACTCTGTCTTTACATGAAACTAATTTTAAATCTTTAAAATCCATTGAGTCACTCACTGGATCATTTATAAGCAGCATTGATAGGATGATAGTCTTCCCTTTACACATCTATGGATGTTTTCAGCTTTTCCTCTCCCAATACCCACTAAAGAGACCTCTCTAGAAAGTTCTGCTTTCCTGGTTCCTGGGTGTTGCTGACAGAGAATTTGGAGAAAAGGAGGAGAGAGGTGAAGAAAAGTAACTAGTGGAAGGACAGTTAAGGAGATTTTGCAAAGGGGATTTCTCTGTGTGCATTCAGTGGGTGGGAGAGGGAACTTACTGAGATAGATGGTAGGCGACTGTATACAAAGCCATCCCAAAACCATTCCCTCAAAACAAATAGAAATTCTGAATAAAACATAAGAAAAATACTAAGAAACTAAGAGAATGAAATCCCCAGGTGCTAGAAATAAAGAGTAAACTCAAGGTTAGTATAGTGAACAAGCACTGAAGCTCAAAGAACTTAGGGCTTTATGGGCCTTAACTATTGAGTCTTGGGCCTTAACTATTCTGATGTGGCAGAGGGAAAGTATTGTAAGCTTCAGATCCTGTGCTTGTAGGGAGCTAAAGGTAACCATCTTGCAATATAATTATGCCAGTCATCACAAGGGGCTGCCCCTTCTGTGAAACTACCTGGGGAAACAACGAAGCTTGTCATTGGGCCACCTGAGATCATGGGTAAAAAGGTAACCCAGAGGAATTTAGACTCCAGACCTGCACCATGCATGGTCACACAGTCCAAATTCAGACTCCTTACAAGGTGCGGAGACCCTTTAACAAGGTAGTAAAAACTGTTCTGACCTGATGAAACACGAAGGGACCCACATAGAGGTAAATAAAATAATGCCCGTTAGGGATGTTCCTCAGCCTCGGACACAAAGAGGAGCAACTTCTGTTGACAATGAGTTCACATTCAAACATTACAAATTGCTGAAGGAAATGACGTTGAGAGATTGTTAGCAGATAGAATTTTAAAAAGGAAATCTAAAAATGTGATTACTAGAAGTCATGTTTGATGAAATTAAACCAAAAAGTAGAACAAACAAGAAAAAAATAAATAGAAATGATGTAAAAATTAGAAAATCAATCTAGAAGTTCCAATACTTGAGCCATCATCCAAGGTCCATAGGATCGTTTTTCATCTATGAAATTAGGGTAAGAAAGGATATTTGTACTGTAGGATCGTGGTGAGGCTCAAAAGAAATAATGTTTAAGTGTGCCTGGCACAGTGCCCAGTACATAAATGTAATCATGAAAAAGTAGTATTTGTAGAACAGACAGTACAGAAGTAAATGATCCAGTAAGTGTCATACCAAGGGCACTGCAATGGAAGCAGTTGCCCCAGAGTAGGCAAATAAGGGGATGTGTTGTCTTTAGAGGATTTGAAAACAATAATAAAACTGACTTTTACAGTCTGCTTTTTATTACCACCATGTGCCAGCAATTCTAAACAATGTCAGTGATAAAATATTTCTCCAGGAAAATATATTTTCTTGGTCTGAGATCTAAACGATCACTTCAGTTTTGGTTCAACTTGAATAACTGTGGCACTACATATTCCTATTAATTAGTGGATGGGAAATGAAATTGAAAGCACAGGAATTGCAAAGACAAAGACACAGAACTTGAGTTATTTCAATGATATCATTCTCTATGATCACTTGGAGTTTTTAATTTGTATTTTAAATTTAATATAGTGAAACCGAGCTGCCATGTTTCATATTTTTGTTTATTAAATGTGAATTTTAGCTTATACATGAAACATATTACTGAATTTGAATAATATCTTAAAAATTGAAATGTATTCTTTTAAAAATATGCTTGTTTAATTGTTAGTTAATTGCTACAACATTTTAATGTAGTTATTCATTAGTGCAACAAACCAATGTTTTCTCTTCCAAAAATGCTTAAATCTAATTGAAAAGATTAATCCATTATTTTTCTTCACTGTTAATTAATTATTCATGATAAGCATGATTATATCGTGAAATTTAAAAAAAAGAAAACTTACCCTGAATTTTTTTCTGCCATTATCATTATTCATTTAATTTCAAAATCATTTCTGAAACTAATTTTCTTGCATAGAGGAAGTGTATATTAAAATTAACTGCTCCAGGTGTCAGATATTCTAGGTATGTTTATTTATATGCTTCTCACAGGAGGCAGTTGTAAGTTTATTTATATACAACAGCATAATTGTAACTGTTTCTCTGGGTTTGATTTGACTTTGAAAGACTTAGTCTCTTTAACGTTTATTTTTGTGAGACTGGTAAGGTAAAAATAAATTATCAAGCATTTTCTCTTTGTGATACAATATGAAAATCTTTCAGTGACTGTGAGGATTTTACTTTTCCCTCCAAAGATTTTGCTTTTCCTTTTCATCTCTCCATTATCACATAGGACTTCTTGACAAGAAGTGGTTTTTGACAAATTCAAGCTTTTTTTCTTATTTGTATTTTTACCTGGTTTTTAATGAATCCAAATCATTGGAGGTTTAGGAAGGCTTATTTTGTTAATAGGGGCAAAAGTATTTTTCTAAAGTTGGTTAGGGTATTCTTATCATTGAGGACGTATGACAATATAGTGCATTTTTATACTCTGTCCATAAATATCTTATGAGACTTACTACATTGTAGTATAGTGCCTGCCTCCCCCATTAATTTGGAATTCCTCAAGGGCAGAGACCATGTTTTATTCATCTGTTGATCCACAGATCTGGCAGGTAATACGAGTTCAATAAAGATGTGATGAATTATTGAATGAACGAATGCTTGAGCGTTAAGCACAAGTTCATAAGATTCCAAGTTCAGAATAGACAGGGCAACATGAAGCTGTCGTGATTGTGAACTTTTTGAGCTCTGTGAAGAAAATAAGATTCCAGTGATCATGCAAGTAAATAGACTGGAATGCTGAGAAGAATTTTCTAAATAGAAGGCTTTGAAGAATTCTCAAATACAGGAGTACATCAACCTCCTTCATAGTGAGTTTTAATTAGCCTTGCCTAAAAGGGTGGGCAGAGGGAAAATGAAAGTGATATGGTAATTCATGATGCTCTATATTTTTAAAAAAATCCTTTGAAGTTCTAAATATTAATCTAGAATAATAAGTACGACTTCTAGGGAACACAAAGAAGCATATTACTGTAGTTTATTTCAGCAAATATTTATTAAACAGCAAATATCACTAATACAAAACATGACCAAGACACAGTCTCTATTCTTGCAGAGTGTACAGCTTGTTAAGAGCAGCAGACGGTTCTGGAAATAATTTAAATGCGATGTGGTAAATGCTATAACATGGTCAAATTTTGAGAAAGGGACTAAATGATTCATCAAGATAAATTTACATAAATTCTCTTGAGATATGATGGTTTCTTTGATGAATAATGAACATAATGGTTCAACAAAAGGATAGAGTGATAGAGACTAATAGTAAAATGCAATAAAATATCCACAGATTCAAATACTTTGTAGTCATTAAATATCATGTTTTTGATTACTACCTAAGTGTATATTAAAATACAATATATTAATACATAAGGCCTCTAATCAGATAATTTACACTAATACAACCCTAATCAGTTGTTAAAATTTTGAAATACTTCTACTGGTTGGTAAATAGCAGCCACTCTGAGCCATCATGGAGTCCCATCCTACCCTGGCCGCCCTGGCTTTTCCTATTCGACTCTCTGGGCCTCCTCATTATGTAGCTTCTGTAGAGTTAACACATGGCATGCCAGGACCATGCTTCAGTGAGGCCTGCCTCTGCTATATGGTTTGTTAATTATTTTGGATATCACTCCTAGATACATTATGAAGTAAAAAATGAGTTATAAAACGCAGGGTGGAATATGATAGCACTTTTCAAAAAAACTCTGTACATGGATAGATATATACAGATATATTTGTATTTAGGCTTGAACCTACATTTAAAAGGCTAACAATAGTTATTTCTGAAAGATAGTGGAATTATAGGTGATTGTATTTTCTATATCTGTTTCTGTATTCTTCAAACTTTAAAATGACTTCATAATCAGAAATATGTTTTATACACACACAAAGTGAAAGAGATAAGATTGGCAACTTATATGGTGTTTTGTGTATGCCCCCAAATTTTTCCAGCTTCTAAAGAACTGGGCAAATATCTCAACTATTCTTACAGTAATCAATTTTATTCTCAAAAGCCTTTCATGCTGGGTTAATATTGCTATAAAGGTCCAGATGGTGTTCAAGTGTCAAAATAGGAAGCCAGGTCACTAAGTAAATGAAGCATTCACTTACCGGCCTTGGGTCAAACACATAAAGGTCAGGATCTGGGGGAAGCAGATATACAAATAGGAAATAAGGCTACAAAACATATGGAGGAAAGAATTACTTGCCAAGTCAAATCCTGGAACACAGGACAACATTCAAAATGCTAAGTTAAGGTCATCTGAGGTAGCAGAAACAGCATAATTCAGGTTTTGGAAATAGGAGTCTGTTCTGGAAGCCAGGTTAAGTCCTGCTTCTTGCACATACTCATGCTGTGACGATTGCGTGACGACGTCAGGAGGGGATGATACTAAGGGGAGTAGCACTACCAGCGTCCGGATACCACTTGAGCTGTTTTGTTTTGTCATCTCCCTCAACATGTGAGTGCGTTTTTAGAACTAAACTAATGGAGTAAACAAGTATTTCTCTATGTCATTCAGATATAGATTATAAGTGGACTTGTGGGAACAGATAAGTTTTTCATGCCTAGGGTCTTGATTCATGAGACCACTTTACAGATAGGCTTGCTAACCTGTAGACCAGTGGTTCTCAACCAGGAGCGATTTTGCCCTTCAGTGGAGATATGGCAATGTCTGGAGACATTTCACTTGTCGAACTTGGGGAAGTACTCCTGGCTTCTACTAACTAGAGGCTAAGGCCAAAGATGCTGATAAATGTCCTACAGTATAGCCACCTGCAACCAATAGTTATCCGGCCCAGAATGTCAATAATGCCAAAATTAAGTCTGCTGCAGACAGATGTTGTAGTTGAAGAGTACCCAACATTCTTGGGTCAACGTTCCATGGCTACCAGAAACATTGCCACTTCCTTAACCAAAGAGTGTTGATTTGAGAAAATTGTACAGTAGAGGGCAGTGATAAACAAATTTTCGTGTTATGTTATCATTTGTCCTCCACAGTTTTTTTTTTCCTTTTTCTACTTCTCTAATTCCTAAAATAAAAATAGCCATAGATGTAAAAGCAATGATACTAGAGAAACTGATTTTGTATGTTTTAAGAAAAAAGCTCCACATTTTATTTAAGGGTGTATTAAAGATTTAAATTAGAATTTCCACGTATACATGAACCATTTTTTTTCTTCTTCATGTATACCCCGAGCACTGACATCTGCAACTTTTTATTTACTCTTTTAAAAAAATTACCAATGGTATATAAATATTGTGAAAATGAAACACGTGACATAATACTAATGTATGATTGATCATACTTTTGTTGGCAGCCTGTTCTAGTATTTAACAATCCTTATTTTTGAGCTGCTGAACCCAACACTCTTTCCTGTATGCATACATTCTTTTGTAGTTGATTTAATGAAATTCAGAGACATTTTTCCTCCTTATGTTAGTACTCTATATGTTCAAGGAACCTCTAAAATATAGACTTAGTCTTTTTTCCAAATTAAATAGTCATCAAAAAAAAAGTCAAGGATAGTTTGAGATAGGTCATTTTTTAAATTCAATACCATTATCCTTCATGATAAAAAATATTATTATTATATTTATAGTAACAAACATCATGGTAAAATGAAAGACCAGGAGTCTAAAATAATTATTTTCTAAATGGTCTCTAATTGTCCCCCAACAGATAGATGATAGATGAAGATAGATATTTTTTCAGAGAAATACATGCATGTGGGAACAAAATAATAGTATGAAAGAGCTTATAATGAAATGCAAAGACTCCTGCCCTAATTATCTTCACCTTCCTTCAATGCTCTGGAAGTAATTACTATTTCTGTTTTAAATTCTTCTGGCAGGTTGCCTTCAGAAATCAAAATTGTATGTTTACAAAATTCCTTAATGTTTAATTTTGGGTAGGATATATTGCTTCTTTAATAGAAAATATGAGAATATAGAACACTTCCTCCTTGCTTTCGGGGTTGTTTCATTGGTTAAGTTTTTAATTTTAATTACACGCTGAAGTGTATAAAATAGTCCTAACTCTACAACACTAACCCTAACTCCATCATTTGGAGACAACATCTCTTGACTCTTCCTTAGAAGAAGAAGTTTAAAATTAGGGTGCCTAGCTTTTTTCCTACCTTACCTCCTCCCCTTCCAATTTCTCACCTTCTGTAGCTGTATTTTGACATGGTTGTATTTGTCAATATGTTCTGCTGTGCAACCACAGCCCAATCTTTCTTGCGTTTTATGTAGGATAACTCTAGAAGGTTAAAAATAAGCAATATTTACATCATTCTGAATTTGTAATTTTTTTTAATACTTAGGCAAAGAACATTTTCTTCTTCTGGGGGCTTAATGTCACAACTGTGGGGGTAATTAAGTGAGAATGTTTTCAACACCATTTTACACCATTTTATAAGATTCCATCAAGTGCTCAATTCTATATCACTTATTCTGTTTTATATTTGGACCATTAATTATTGTCCCTTTTTCCTCTCTTTTTGTAGTTTTTAGTTTCTTTTCCATTTTTCTTATATTCCTTCCTCTCAGTCATGCCATCTACCCTGTCAATACCTCCTTTTCCCCCATTTCCATAGCTCTTTACATTCTTCATATTCTATCTAGTCTGTACTGATTGCTGTCTAAGCTTGTTGCTGCCTAAACTAAGTTGGCATTCTGAAACATTCTTTATTCTTGTAGGTGTATGAAATATAATAAATTTTAAAATATTGACTTATGTCATCTTGCTAAATTCACTTAGTGTTAGTAGGGTTGTTTCGTTTGGCTGGTTTTTTGTTTTGTAAATTCCTTAGGATGTCTACAAATATAATATCATATGTGAATGAGACAATGTTATATGCTGAATTGTGTCTCCACAAAAATTTATGTGTTGAAGTCCTAACCCCCAGTACCTCAGAATGTGACTGCATTTAGAGACAGGGTCATTATACTGGTGATTAAGTTAAAATGAGGCCACTAGGATGGACTCTAATCTGATATGACTGGTGTCCTTATAAGAGGAAATTTGGACACAGAGACGTACAAAGGGAAAATAATATAAAGACATGGAAAGAAGATGGCCTTTGGAAGGAAGGAACCCTGTTACACCTTGATCTCAGACTTCTAGTCTCCAGGCCTCTGAAAAACAAATCTATTGAGTAAGCCACCCAGTCTACGGTGCTTTGGTATAGCAATCCTAGCAAACTAATACAGACCAATTTTACTTCTTATTTTCTATTTTGTGCCCAGTTATACTCTGTAGAACCTCTAGAATAAAGTTACAAAACAGTAGTAAAGAAAATGCTACTGCTTTATTCATTGCCATAGGGGAAAAGTATTCAATATTTCATCATTAATATAGTGTTAGCTGTAGGTTTTTTGAAGATGCCATTTATCCATTTGAGGAGTTTCCTTTCTAGCCCTAGTTTGTTGAAATTATGACTTCGTGTTGTATTTTATCAAATGCTTTATCTAAATCTTGTGATATTGTAAATGATGTTTCTCCTTTATTCAGATAAGGTGGTAAATTTGATTGATTGATTTTTGATGATTAAACCAACTTTGCATTCCTAAGATAAATCCCACATGGTTATGCTATAGTAAAACTTTTTATATACTGATGGATTTGAGTTGCTTATATTTTGGAGACTTTTTGTGTCTATGTTCATGAGGATTATTGGTCTGCAGTTTTCTTTTCTAGTCTTTTCCATGTCAGATTTTGGTATAGGGGTTATGTTGGCCTCAAGTGTAAAGGCCATGAGGATTTCAAGATCAGGTGTTTGCTTTCAACATTGTGCTGGAGAAGTTAAAAAAAATAACAATAGAAAACTCTTAAATTATTTGTTCAAGGCATTCATAAAAATTTGAATGACTGTTACAAAAGAATATTGTGGTGAAACCAGTGAACTCCAAATTAGATCTTATAAGTTGTAGAATTGTAGCATCAGAAAAATTCATAGCCCTACCATATCTCTTGCGTAACCATAATGCTTTTTTTTTTCCCCAGAAAGATCAAGATGTGAAGAATAGGAATGGGGTCCTATGGGAGGTTTCAGATGACTCAGAGACCTCAAGTCCCCAAATATTTCTGAGCTTACAGTGTCATAGAAACAACTCTATTTAATTTTTATTGTTTGTTAAATGAAGCTATTCATAGCTTACTTGAAAATCTTTAATGACCTTACCTGAGATAGTGACCTCTCAGCAGAAGCCAGTTCTGCTCATCTCTCACTGACACCTCCGCTGATTGCCTCCAAACCTACAACTAGAGTCAGATCCCAGCATGACTCAGAGAAGGCCAAATGCAAAGTCAAACTTAAGACAGGAAGGTTAATGCACCCACATTTGCAAGATTTTGCTAATTTATATCAGCAAAAATGAAGAGAATTGAATTGTAATGAATTGTGAAGATGCTAAACTAAGAAAGGAGAAACAATTTTAGGTCAGGCTGAATTTATCTATGTGGGGGCATATACCAGTGAATCTGGTTCATGTAGGCTCAAGCAGTTGGCAGTAGCTCAATTTGACTGGTTAACTAAGTAAGTACTTAACAGTGGCCTACATTTAATGAACTGAGGTGCCAGAAATACCTTGGTGAGAAGAATCTGAGACTTAAGGAGACAGGAAAGTTGGAATGGACTCATCAAATGTAATCGTTTCACCTCCTCCTAGTCGTGTCTGCTGAGAGTTTCTGAAGACTTAGCCTTTACCAAGACATTGGGAAATATATTTTGAAGAGAGCACCAGTAACTTTGAAAAATGCTCTAGGGGGATATTCTCTGTAGGCTAGGAATGCTGGTGGAAGATGCTGCAGTTGATATGAGCTCTTTGATTGCAGTGGAGATGCTAGGATCCAAGGTAGCATGGGCCAAATATTAATATTAAAAGCAACATTTAACTACCAGGGACAGAATGGGCTTGATCCTCTTAATTGTCACCAGGGCCTGAGTGGTAATCTGAATGATAGGACCTGCAATGATGTTCAGTGATGGCTAATTGTTAAGTCGCTATACATTAATAAATGGCCAACATACTAAGATTCTATTTATTCTCCATAACCAAAACTCAAGGTCTAGAGAACAGGAGCTTGATTTGAACCACCATATTAGAGTCTAAGACCTGAGTTAGTTTACAGATCTAGGTCCCCTTTAATGAAGGGGAGATTGGTACATTTGAGAATGTCCTTGCATCATTGTAAGGCCAGACCATCAATTTTCTTTCTAGCCTCCCCCAAAGAGACAATTTGCACTTAAGTGAAATACTTCTATCTTTCCTGAGACCATCGAATACTGCTTACAACTAATTGTTGTCTCCTGGGTATAGAGAATTCTATGGTCCACAAATTAAAATAGGTGCTTCTAGGATTCATGTGATTAATATAGTTTTCAACAGACTCTGCCTCATAGTGTACCCACTGCTATTTGGTGAACTCGGTCTGCAATAACTTATCCAGTTCTTTAATACAATGTTGAAATATATATATTGAACAACTGGGAGAATCTACACTTTAGAACAATAGTAGGAAATATCAAGTGGAAAGTACTTTATCCTCCCCAAACTATCCAATTCTCCAAAGTGATAACACATTTCAGGAATATCAGAGAGATTAATGCTACCATTAAATATTGAATGCTGTCCACCTCTTCCACTTTGGACAATCTGCAATCATCTCTCTCTTGTTGTCACAGTGTCTACCTGGCCTCCCTCCTTCCCCGACCCCTTCCTCTCTACATTCCATCTTCTACATGACTGGCAGAGTTATCCTTTGAAAAGGTAAGTCAAATGATGTTTTTCCTCTGCTCGAAACCCTCCAGTGGTTTACCATTTCAGTCACAGGAAAAGCCAGTCCTTACAATGGCCCTCAAGTCCCCACACTACCTGACTTTCTGTCACCTAGCTGTGTCATTTACTGCTGCTTCACCTCACTCTCTACCCTATAGCCATGATGGCCTCCTTACCATTTCTTGAACACACTGGTAAAGTGTCTAGCTAAGGACATTTCTGTCTACTGTTTCCTCAGAAATCCACCTGCATGACTTGCTTCCTCACGTACAACTCTGTGGATATCAGTCAAATTATATCCTTCTAAGTGGGATTTTCTCTAGCTACCCTATTTAAAATTTCAACACCTCCCCCACAACTCCTACCCCAACTAGGTACTCCTCTCTTCATGACAGTCACTTAACAATGGGGACACATTCTAAGAATTGCATCACTAGGTGATTTAGTTGTTGTGAGAACATAAGAGTGCAATTACAAAAACCTAGATGGTACAGTGTACTATATATCTAGGCTATATGGTATAGTATAGTCTATTGCTCCTAGGCTACAAACCTGTAAAGCACATTGCTATACTGAATACTGTAGGAATTGTAACACAAATCACTAAGCAACACGAATTTTTTTGCTCTATTATAATCTCATGAAACTGCCATTGTATGTGTGATCCATAATTGACCAAAACATCGTCATGTGGTGCATGACTATGTGTGTGTGTATATATGTGTGTGTGTGTGTGTATACATACATATGTATATTCTTTATTTGTATTTTTGTCTTTTACTCACTAGAATGTAAACTCCATTATCTGGCATATGGCAATAGTCTCATCATTATTTATTATGGAATAATGAGAGACTTAGTGGTTGGGATATTTATTACATGGCCCTTTAACCAAAGACATATTTGGTTGCAAGAATGAAAGAAGATTTTTAAAGCTGAATTATGTGGTGATATAAATTACTACTTTTGTTTTAGTTGTGGTCTACTTATAGGAGCAAGTCAGCTATACCCTGGCACCTGACATGCAACAATTGACCTATGAAATGTTTTTTTTTTCTATATCTCAATAAGCATGAACATCAAAAAAAGTTACCTTTCATCTAGAAGGGACAGCAGTGCACCTGCACCTTCACTGTCTTGCTTTAGGTCCATGCCACAGTTTGATCCATCAGGACCTCGATCATCTCAAAATCTTACTGGACATTGTACTGGCTTGCTCTATGCTGAAATAATGCTGCCAGGACTGAAGATCAAGAAGTTACAGATAATTTAAAGTCTTCGTATATCAGACACCTTTGATGAACTGCATTGAAGCCTCTGGCATCACCTGTTTCTTGTTCCAAGCTTCCCAAGCACTGACTGACTTCACTTGGGCACAAATAGATGGGTACCTTGTATTCTTCTCATATGATATGCTTCTTCCCTTTTGCCTATACCATGCAATTCTTACCTCTAGCCTGTGCCTCATGCCTCTTACCTCCTGCTTCTGCTCCTTGGTCACACCTACGCATGCACACCCTAGATTACTGAGAGGTTAACACACTATGGGGAGAATCTTTGATGATTAGAGGATGGCAACCAATGAATTTCCCCACCTCCAAACCACCAGGTGATTATCTGGAAATTCACTTTATACAATTATTGGAAATAAGAAGTAGCACTAAGCAGTGGCCACGTCAAAAACACATCCTCTTATTAGTTTTCCCTTCTTCCCATACATCTTTTTTTTCCTCTTACCTCTGCTCCCTCATATTTTATTTCCTAACAGTATAATTTCAAATAAGCCATAATGTCTATTTTCTGGGGAACCCAGGCTAAGGTAGTTGGTACCAGAAGTAACCCTGGAGAGAATTTTCTTGAGATAGAAATTTGGAGCTGATTATTAACTGGTCAGAGGGCACTAAGTGGGGTGGTAGTGATACCTGTTGTGGAGTACTATCATGATTTGTGAGATTTTCTCCTGTGATAAAGTCAGATGGAAAGGTGAAACATTAGGATGGGCTGTGGCTGTGGAGACAGGACAGAATGGAAGCAATGCTAATGATAAGAATTGTGGAATGGGATGATTTGACATAAGGAACTAGACACACTAATTCATGGATGTGGTTAATGATTTGAACAAATGATCTGGGATGTGGCAAAAGCAACATTGGAAGATTAATAACACAGGCTTGGGGGGAAATGATATGTAATAGACTCAATGTGTGAGAGTATTTGTGTCTCATATGAATGTTCACAAAAAGACCTCCGCAGAAAAACAGACTTTGCATAACCAAATGAGTAAGATGCCCAAGTCTGTGGATGTCAGTCAGTTACTTTTCCTATTCAACCCTGAGGCTTGCTCAAGGAGCACAAGGGGAAGAGATTTTTGCCTGGGCTCAACAAGAAGAACTTTTCCTCATCCAGATTGACTTGGTAGAGCCACTACTATGTGCCAAATTTCATAGCAGCAGCAACCAATTATGCCCAATCAGCTTGTGAATATGTTGGAAAACCTTCCAAGTTAGAAGGAGCAATTATATTTTTCCTAAGAGAAATAAAGTCAGTTTTAATTCACTTTCCCTGCCACCATCTATGGATCGAGTAAATATCTAATTGTAGTTATTATATCTGATTCAATAATTCATTTCACAGTGAAATAAGTCAAGTAATGAAGTAATGTCTATAGGATTCACAGATCTTACCATATAATAATTCCAAAAGAATCTGCTCTATGATTTGATAGAATGGTCAATTGAAGACTTAGATTTGGTGCTACTTGGGAGACATCTTGTAATGTTGGTATATTATCTTATAAAATGCACTATATGTTTTAAACCAGGGACCAATATATAGTACTGCATCTCCAGTATCCAGAATATATGAGTTCTAGAATGTAAGGATTCAAATGGGAGTGATCCACTTCCCAAATATTTGATTTCCATCTCTGTGACTCTGCTGGTTTAGAAGTGGTAATTTGTGAGATCTTGAATTGTCTCTGTTTTAATTAGAGGGCAAACTTGCTTTTATTATATGAGGAATAGTGACATTATGTTAAGTTGTTTTTATTGATGTAGTTTTCACAAGTTTAGTTTTGGGAAAAGTGTATGTTAATGCTGGGCATCTAATACAGTGGGCTGTGGCGAATATTTGTCATATTTTTGAACTGTCATTCAATACACTATATTTGGAGAATTCTTAATCTTATGGGAATAAAAGCCAGATAGATGGCTTTCCCAGATTTCCTTACAGCATATCTTAGCCCATACAGGCTGCCATAACAAAATACCTTAGAATGAATAATTTATAAACAACAGGAATATTTTTTACAGTTCTGGAGGCTTAAAATATCAAGATCAAGGTGCCAGCAGGTCCTCACATAGCAGAAGGGGCAAATGAGGTGTTTTGGTTCTCTTTATAAAGTCATTAATCTCATTCATTAGGGTCCCACCCTCATGACCTAATCACCTCTTGAAGACTCCACCCGTAATGTTATTGCATTGGGGATTAGATTTCAACATATGAATTTGAGAGAGGCACAAACATTTAGACCATAGCACAGACCTCAGCTCTGCCAATCAGCTGGACCCACAGCAGACCAAATTAGAAACTAATGATGAAGCTGGCATCATGAGGAATTCATTCTAAGAGTGGCAGTGTCCATATTCAGTGCAAAGCTGATGGTACAAGCTGCGGTTTCCATACTTAGCGTAAGTTTCCATACTTAGTTCAATTCAATGCTGTGATTTTTTTAAATGTTCTTCGTTGTGGAGCTTCTAAGCCTTGGTTTGTGGGTCCTGCTGGAGAGTTGACGAGCTTCCTAATGTCTTTTGATGAATTTATTAACTTCCTGAATTTTATCAGAAATAGAATCTATTGGTTTCAACCAAAAAGATTATTGAAACGATTCTTTCTTTTTCATGTTATTTGGTCTTTTTTAAATTCTTGAGTTCAATGTACATTTCATTTATTTTCATTCTTGTGTAATTATGTATGTGTACAAGGTTAAAAACTTTCTTTGAGCATTATTTTATTTTTTCATTACTGTATGTTCCAAATATTCTAAAATTTTTGTTTTGACTTTCTTTCATCCAAAAATTGCTTAACTGGAGTTTTGAATTTCTAGGTGGTCATAATGATTTTTCTATGTTTATTGATTTCTAATTTTATTACCTCATGATCAGATAATGTGTTCTGTGTTATTTCTATGATTTTGAGTTTATTGAATTTTTATGGCTTAACATATGGTCTGTTTTTGTAAATGCTTGGAGGAATTTTTGAAAAGTTGTTTTGTTTTGAGATATTGAATTCAATATCTACCTATATGTTCTACAGTACTGATACTTGGGGCTTTTATATCTTTACTTATTTTTCTATCTATTTAATCTACCATGTGCTGAGCTAGGTATCATTGTCGTTGTTCTCTGTTTACTTGTACTTTCTGCAGCTTTGACTTTCTGAATTTTGAAGCTGTTATTTGATGCATAAAGATCCTTGAAAGATATTTATTATGGATTGCATTCTTTATTATTTTAAAGCATCCATTTTTTTCTTTAATTCCTTTTGCTTTGATTTTATAATTGCCTGATACTAATATTACAAACACAACTTTGTTCACATGATTAGTATTTCTTTGCCCTTTTACTTTCAAGTTTCCTTGATTCATTTTATTTTAAATATGTTTCTTGTATCTGGTAGGTAATTATTTTATAGCCAATCTAATAGATTAATATATTGCATTTCACTTACGATATGACAATTATGTTGATTTAATTCTCAGCTCATATTATTTTCTCTTTTTAGTGTTTGTTTTCTATGACTTGCCAAGAAAGAGATATTTAGAGCACAATTTAATGAAGCGTAAAATATTTAAAAATTTGTTTTCTTGCTGGTCATCAGTTGCAACAATTACTTTTTAACCTAACTCTGGCTTTCTTTTCTAAATTAAGGCGAATACTCTCTGTGAGACTTTATTAGCGTCGAGCCCCCACAATCATAAATACTTTCCCTGGATTCCAAGCTCCAGCTTTTGACTTAGCTTTTTGGATAAATTCCTGTTAATTATTATGTGTCAAATATAATACATTATTTTCTCTTGTGAGGGCTCCAACTAACTTCTCTGCATGGAAGGAACTGCTTTCTTTCTCTCTCCCATTTACAAGGCTTTCTATAATACTTTAAAGTCGTGTAGTGTGTAATCTGGTAGAAAAAGATTTCATGATACCTACGTGTTTCCATAACTTTTAGAGCTGTCTTTTCCCAGTTCTTAAAAAATAATTCTTTGTTCAAATGGATTCTCCCTCTCATTGTTTTAAAACGCAGAGCTTTAAAGTCAAGTCTCATTAAATTATTTAAGAAAATCTTTCAACCCTTGTTAAAAACTTACCACTTACATAAACTTACCTCTAATGGGAACTATGCTTCTCTCCTATCTTCTCTTCCCAATCTACATTATAAATACACACTTATACCCAACTTAGCTTTTAGGATGATGCCCTCACACATTCCTTTCTCAAAAGTAAGCATCAGTGTTATTCATCTTCATTGTAAACTCTGAGAGATAGCTATGTTAATAAATGAAATTTGATGATGATAGGTATTGAATAAATGGTGCTTTACCATGAACATGTCATGCTTATGGAAAATTTTACTTTAAACCGTGTGCATACTTTCAACTGAAAAAGCAAATTGTGGTCGGTAACATATATTTCAAGATTAGGATCATTAATTTACTTGATTCATCAACAGGAAAATGGAATTTCCGTATATCTTCAAACTTGACTTTTAGCCCAGATTTAGACAAACACACACCTTCTCTTTTAGTTAATTTCATATGCAGCTGAATTAGTCGTAATTTCCTTTTTGTTTTTTTGCAGTCTGCAAACACATCATCAGCTATTAACCATTTGCTTTCTGTTTTCTCAAAATTCTTTTGAATTAATTTACATTCTCATTATCTACTGTTAGCACAAAAAAAGTCTTTAAAATCATTAGCCCTTAGACAAGCAAAAGTTAAAAAGACCAGTTTTAACTTAATATTTCATTAGTGTGTGCGGTAAAAAAGTGCAAGTTTTAAAGGCCCATCTTTGCAATTTTCCGACATGAATTAAAATATAATGTAATTTTAAAAGGCTGTTTGAGGGCCATTAAAATATTGAAATGTCACCAAAGACTGACTCCTATACAAAATTTTTGATTAAATTTGGTTTATTGCTTTCAGTGTTATAGCAATATTAGAGATACATGTTGACTTTATCTTAAAACTTTTTATATTACTGTGTATTTCAAATACACTGTGCTTTACTGCTCTTGTTGCTATAGTGGTTAGTAGCATGTGCAGAGTTGGACAACGTGGGATCAAATGCCTTCTCCATAACTCACTGGCTGTACTTAACCTCTCCTGCCTCATTTTCTGATTTGTAAGTGGGGAAAATAATAGTTCCTACTTCATAGGGTTGTTGTAAAGATTAAAAGAGTAGATATATGTAAAATTCTTGGAAGAGGGCCTGACTTTGGAAGCATTGTAATAATGGAGCGTGGTTAAAATCATGGGCACTGGGGCTGGCCAGACTGGGTACCAATCCCAGTTGTGCCGCACACTGTCATTTTGGCACTGGCAAGTAATTTGTTCCCTCTCTCCTCCAAGCTCCTATCTTCTCCATCTGGTAAATGAGGGTAATAATACATACTCATCTCATTGTGTGTGGTAGAGCACATGAGTTAACAAAGATTCAGTATAATATCTGCCATGTGGTAAGCACTCAATTAATGGTCCTCAGAAATTCCAAATCTATTTTAGAAAGCTCTTTAAATAGTTTTGACCAAAACCAAAGAATAAGGTTTAATGTTAAGGTGAGAGGTGAAGAAAGGTAAAAAACAAACAAACAAACAAACAAAAAAACATAGTCAATGGCACTTTTTCTTTTCTTTTCTTTTTTTTCTTTTTTTGAGATAGAGTCTTACTCTGTCGCCCTGAGTAGAGTGCACTGGCTTCATCATAGCTCACAGCAACTTCAAACTCCTGGGCTCAAGCCATCCTCCTGTCTCAGTTTCCCAAGTAGCTAGGACTACAGGTATCTGCCAGCATGCCCAGCTAATTTTTTCTATTTTTGGTAAAAACAGGGTCTTGCTCTCGCTCAGGCTGGTCTTGAACACCTGACCTCAAGTGATCCTCCAGCCTGGGCCTCCCAGAGTGCTAGGATTACAGGCATGAACCACCGTGCCTGGCTGGCACTTTTAAGTATATAAAGGAACGTCACCTCCTTCAGTGCCAGTCTGTGGAGTAGACAGGAATAAAAATCACTTTGACTTGAATTAACACAGCTCTGTTCACTCTTTTCTTACTCCAAATCCTATTTGGTTCTAAATGTCCTCATTTATCCACAAAATAATTCCATGCTGATCCGAATACCCAGGGCTGGGTTCTTGCAGGATTGGCAAATGTCTGTGTGGGAAGGCCCTACTTCTGAAAGTAGTTTCTCCACAAATGAGCCACCATTAAAAGTATTATTCTTGATAAAAAATGCCTATTCCTTGGGAGTTGTCACAAACCAGTGTATTTTGTGAATTGGTTTCTTCATTATCTCTTAACAGCTAAGTGAGGAATAGGACATTATAAGGTTTTAATGAGGAACAGAATGAAAATTATTTCAAAATGCCAGTTGATTTCAGGGGTCCTGGAAAGCTCAGAAAGTACAAATCTTTGAAGGTTTGTTAGATGTAATTTTCTTTAAATTTAAACCACAAAAAATTGCTATTTTTGTAAATACTTATATTTTGAAAACAGTAGAAATAAAAATAATTGTACTTTAAAAATGTTATAAAATTTTGCTAATAATTTATAGATCAAGAAATCATAGCTTTAAAAACAGTCCCTGTTTCACAACAGCTAAAAATAAACTCTTGGAAAAAAAGCTCAAATTTAGGACTAGAGGTCAGTACAAATAGGAACATGACTCACAGAAATCACATTAAATTAAAGTTCCATCTAAAAAAGCAAGAGGAATGATTTGTATTCAAATTTATACTATACACACATCAGGAAGGTTCTTATGGTTATGACTAATTTACAGCCTTAGATTTCTTCTCTCTCCATAAATTGTGCCACTAGTCTCTCGAGTATATTTTCGCTACCCCTTTAGTACCTTGGTCAAAGCACAAGTGTCTCCATAGCATGTATTTCACCACTTCTTTCTCAAAGTTCTTGCTGCTAATGTAAGCCTGACCCTGTGACACAGATCTGAATCAATATCATAGTAACATATGCTTTGAACATTGAATTTCCTGATTTACTGTTATTCTTCTGCTTGCCTCTTTACTATTTTAATCATGATTGCAGTATGCATTATCTATCATTTCTCAATAAATTAAACCTCCCAATTAAAGTTAAGCTTAATAGCATTGCACTAGTCAGTGTAAGCCTTTCATAGTAGTCAGAGTTTTATGTAATTCCCTTCTATGAGATGATAAAAAATATATAGAAATAGGTGAAAGAATATTAACTTCATTGAAATGTGTATTGTTTGGTTAACCATAGTAATGGAGCTTTTCATTTTTCCATGCTGCCCTTTTGTACTGGTTTTGTTCAAAAGTATCCTTTATTGTGATTATAGCTTGTGATTCTCCAACCCAGGCTTACTGTAGATAGCAAGACTTACATGGCAGAGATTATTGTTTGCTTTGGTTGATAGTTTGTTTTTGTACTTTTATTGATTCAAGTATTAGTTTTCCTTGATGATAAGCAGTTTTACGTAACTGTATAATGATTAATGGCACATAGCTCTGTGAGCCAAAGTATTTATACAAGAATGTGGTAAAATGGTAATTATATAACTGATTTGATCAAAGGGTGTCATGATTAATGACATAGAATTCTCTAAGCAGAGGTATTTATACAAAGAATGTGGTAAGGCACACACTACCTTTAGAACAAAACATTTTTTTAAAATTCTGTAAAACAAAAACAGTAATGAAAGGGAGGTTATGTAAATGAACTATGTTGGGTTTTGGATTTGTAATATCAAGGAGTAGATATTAAATTTTAAAACCCAATTAAACAGTAATTAATAATCTAAAATTATTCTAAATGCATATTTTAATATAAATGTAAAATAACTAGTATAAATTAATTGATTTTATAATTAGTTTTATTTACTAAAATTTCAGTTAAAATCTTTGAATACACAACAAAGTACAGGAAAAAACTCTTTAAGAAATAGCTTCCTGCTTTAAAGTTGGAATACTTAGAAGATATTATTAAACTATATATCAGTGACTCAGTTAAATTCACAGGAGACAGCATTTCCTATTAAAAATTCCTGATGCAGCTCATTGGGAAAGCTATATAAGTTTACTTCTGGCAATTTCTGGTGAAGTACTCTGGAAGTTCATAGAATTAAAAATTGAAAATGCAATCTCTGACTCAATTTTGGATATAAATCACACATCTAGCAAGTCCAACTAAGAAACTAAGGTGTGTCCAGGAATCCCACTGAGCTTGTGTGTATCTCTCTGGTTCTTGCATCCTTGTAATTGACAGAGTCCATCTGTAAAATTTGAGTCTATTATTCTATTTTCCATGGCAATTTGGCGAAGACTTGGGAGGATCATCAGATCCTAAGAATAGCAGAGAGGACATTAGGCTGAGGTCTGGGTATGAAAGGTAAACCCCCTACTGTCTTAGTTTCATTTCTTCCTCCTAGATTTCTCTGTACTCTCTGGGGTTGTTGAAGCTATTTTCATCCTGGATGGGTTTTTTATTCAAAGACTTTGTTGTTTTAAGAAAGGATTGTAAACAGATTCTGTGTGTCCAGCCACTGGGAGACTGGGTTATTCCTACTCTGAAGTCTTTCTGACACAATGATGGACACCAGCTGGGTGTGTCCTATTCTGACACTACCCAGAGTTAGCGTCAGACTCCACAGGTCTAAGGGCTCAGTCCTACAAGACTGCCCTTGCTTTAGATTCCAGTTGCAAGTCCTGAGTCTCCAATCTACTTGTACTTCTGTAGAACTTGGTGACAAATTGAGGGATTCCCACACCCCTCTCCTAGGTTTGGTAATTCACTAGAACTCCTCAGAGAACTCAGGGAAACACTTTACTTATGCTTACCAGTTTATCACAATGGATACAACTCAGGAGCAAACAAATGACAGAGATGCATAGGGTGAGGTGTGAGGGTTAAGAGAGGCATGGAGCTTGCATCACACCTTGATGTGTTCACCAACTTGGAATGTCTCCATACCCCATTGTTTAGGTTTTTAAAAAAAATTGAGGTTTCATTTTGTAGGCATGATTGATTAAAGAATTCACCACTGAAGAATTAACTCTATCTTTGGCCCTTTTCCCCTGCCAGGGGATTGAAGGGGAGGTTAGAAAGTTTTAACCATTTAGACACCATGTTGATTTTTCTGGTGATCAGCCACCATCATGAAGCTATCTAGGGCTGCCAAGTCACCTCATTAACATAAACTCAGGTGTGGTTGAAAGGGGCTCAGTATGAGTAACAAAAGACCACTCCTACCACTCAGGAAATTCTGAGGGTTTTAGGACCTCTGTGCCTGCAACCAAGTTCAAAGACTAAATATATTTTTTATTATACCTTACCTACCCACTCAGGTCCTTCCTATTAGACCACATAAAATGTTTATGGTGTCCATAGGAATCAGTTTAAAGGAGCTCTTACTGGCCAAATCTGGGGCACATAAATGACAGAGAAGGAAAAACTCTTTGTTAAGTAGAATGTCGACTATTAAGTGTTGAAGGAATGATGGAGTTTGAAAATCACCATTTGGCAATAATCATAGTAATAGTTCAGAGAAGAATCATAACAAATGCTAGAACAAGTGGGTAAAAGTGTGATGACAAATAGGATATTTACATAGTGTCAATGTATCTCTTCCCCCTTAGAACTGGAATAATACTGTCACCACTTCCATTCAACATAGTGCTGGACATGCTAACTGGAGCAATCAGGCAAGAGAAGGAAATTAAGGGTATCGAAATGAGGAATGAGGAAGTCAAACTATTGGTCTTTGCTGATACTATGATCTTATATCTAGAAAACCCCAAAGATTCTGCCCAGAGACTCCTGGAATTGATAAATAAATTCAGAAAAGTCTCAGGTTACAAAATCAATGTACACAAATCAGTACACAAATCTATATACCAACAACAGTCATGCTGAGAATCAAATACAAGACTTAATGCCATTCATAATAGTAAAAACAAAACAAACAAAAAAACCTAGGAATATATTTAACTAAGGAGGTGAAAGACTTCTATAGGGAGAACTACAAAACACTGAGGTAGGAAATTGCAGATGATGTAAACAAATGAAAAAACATATCATGCTTATGGATTGGTGGAATCAAAATTGTTACAATGTCTACATTACCCAAAGTGATTTACAGATTCAATGCAATCCTCGTTAAAATACCAAGATCATTTTTCACAGATCTAGAAAAAATAATTCTACACTTCGTATGGAACCAGAAAAGAACCCACATAGCCAAAGCAACATTAAGCGAAAAGAAAAAATGGGGAGGCATCAATTTACCAGACTTCAAGCTATACTACAAGGTTATAGTAAATAAAAGAGCATGGTACTTGTATAAGAACAAAGACATAGACCAATGGTTCAGAACAGAGAACCCAGATGTAAAACCATCCTCATATTTCCATCTGATCTTTGACAAAGCAGACAAAAACATACACTGGGGAAAAGAATCACTATTCAGTAATGGTGCCGGAAAAATTGAATAGCCACATGTAGAAGACTGAAACAGGATCCACACATCTCACCACTCACAAAAATTAATTCACAATGGATAACAGACTTAAACCTAAGGTATGAAACTATAAGAATTCTAGAACAAAATGTTGGAAAAATCCTCACAGATATCAGTGTAGGCAAAGAATTTATAAAGAAGACCCCAAAGACAATCATGGCAACAACAAAAATAAATAAATGGGACCCAATTAAATCAAAAAGCTCTGCACAGCCAAGGAAACA
>RJWJ010002992.1:9095-85193 GCA_004363605.1 Indri indri | reverse complement strand
TATTCTTGTTTTTGCACTTAACGCTATCTGCGTATCTATTAACTTAAGCTCTAAATATCAATAAATAATAAAAACTTGTCATTAGTTTCCTTTGGAAGATTCCAGAGCTCCCAAACATATAAGAGGCTGTGCCTTAGCCACTCCATCATTTCTTGGGTGTGTATTTTTGCTACGAGACTTCGCTGAGGCACAGGGGTTACAGACACCGGCTTTGGAATCAGACAAACCTGTGAATGAAACTCAGCTCCACCACACGCATGCTTTGTGACTTTTGGACTCACCACTTCACTCCTCATGGCCACAGCTTCTTTCTCTATAAACAGACTAATCATTTATACTTCCGATTTCATCAGATGTATTAAAACAAATTTAAGGCAATCCTCAAAATTAAAGAAATAGAAGTAATAATTATTTTTTGTCACTTGGGAATTAGACAAGGAGACACACAGAACCCTTACGTAAACCAGAATGGATGCCTTTGGAACTGGCCAAGGGGGAAAATAACTAGCAATGCTAAAAATCAACAACTAGATTAAGGGATTAGAAGGTCCTGTGTCTCTTGATGTAGTATCGCTGCAGCTTTGGTGGAGGACTCACAGAGCATCAAAATAACAGATGACATAAGGAGAGAGACTTGTGCGAGTCATCTAAGAATATTTTGTGTCCCCGAGGAAGCTGAGGAACCTAGCCCTGGAATGACTTCTCCAAGAGCAGTGTGCTTGCTGCTAAATGAAACCTTAGCTGGGCCCTGTATTCTGAGCCAAACACCTCCTTTGGGTTGAACTTGATGACTGCTCTGAAAACTGCCTGCAAAGTAGAAGAGCCCCAAGGGCAGGAACAAATCCTTTCCTGGGCACAAACAGCAAGGGACTGAATCCAGCAAAAAGCAAGCAGGTCCTCCCACCTGAACACTTGCCTCTCATGTCACTTTGCCCATTCTTTGCTCACCACTTTTGTTAAACCACCACTTGGGATTTTTCTGTTGGGTATTATTTAGGATTATGAATGAGTTAACAAAAACATATGTATATCATTTGGACGAGCTTTCCGGAGCCAAACCATCAAAACTCATAATTTATTTTTTGAAAAACAAATAATAATTGTTTCTAAAAAGTTATTTCTAGCATCTTCCTCTCGCTCTAAAAAAAAAGTTCTTTTTCACATACCCATTTTTCCTAGGACATACCCTTTGCTCTAGCAAGGCTATCCCAGGATTTCCACCTCTGAATCATGGCTCACTCACATTACTTCTCCCAACTCCACCACCCTTCCTTCTGCCTGTGCAAAATCCCCTCACGCAGAACAGAAAGAGCGGAGAGGCCCTATGAGTCACAAGAAGTCTCAAGATAGTTTGCGGAATTTTTGTCTCTAATAAAATTGGGCTAAAATATCCAGCTTCAGCTCCAGGGAAAGAAATTTCAAGGTGAGCAATGAAAAGACAAGGGAAAATTCTGTCTTTTAAAAAAGAACTGAGATCAGTTGTTTTAGATGATTCAACTAATGAGTGAATGTATTTTCTGCCAAACAATAAAGTAGTTTTCTTCTCATTTGGACATTTCCCCCAGTTGAGGTTCTGGAAGACTTAAGGTAATCTCCAAGCAGTTCACCAAGAGATACAAAAGTCAGAGGTGGAATTATGAAGCAAATGTTAGTGTTGCTGGGAACGAGCTCCGAATAAGTTTGTTAGTATATGGTTATATTTTCTGAAGAACAAATGTTTTTGTTGGCATGGGAAGAGGGAGATGGGTGAGTTGACTATATTCCCAGGGCATGGAAAGCCTACGATTGAAATGTTTTAATCCTTGGCACACAAAACTGTGGCTAATTCAAAAAGTCACAGAAATCCCAGGCAGGTGGGTTTCTTGGGAAGTATCTTTCACATGATCTCTGAGTTCAGGGTGGTGATAATTTCAGAGGGTTCTTATTTTCCATTGAGGCAAAGTCCTAATAGTTTAACCCCCGTAGATTTCCTGGTGTATAGTAGAAGACCCAGGGTCTTCAGTGTCACTTTGCTCCACTGGAGTTGCAGACCTCTTAGTCTTTACAGTAGAAATATCATTCTTTATAATGAGTATTAAAATAAACTCTAGATCACATTTTAATGTAGAAATTCTGATGTCAAAAAGAGAAGGTTGGCAGTGTCTGGTCAGATAATTTTGAGACCAGCAGAATCTATTAAAAATTATAGTCAAGCCATTAAAATTATGCCTCACATCCCATGTGCTATAAACTATGTAAATCTTTGTACTTTACAATTAATTATTCACTCGAGAGCCCCCATTTCATTATTGTCATTTTTAAAGAAACCACCTCTTTTTTCTTTCACCCCAAGAGAAATATGATTGCAATTGGAACCTGTGTGGAAGGTCTGATGCCCTAGCAACTAATTGGATCCTCTTAAAGGTTGAATTTTATGTCTGACCTATTTAGAGATCTGAAAAGCTTCTCCTTGAAAAGCAGGCATCTCAGATCTTAATTTTTAAGTGTCAAGTATTGCTGCAGCCAAGGTTAAATGAGTTGATAGTTTGGAGCTACACTCAACACGATTCTTAGAGAAGGTTTTCTTTTTAAGCTTAAATGTAATTCATACACCACTATTTCTAAAGCTTTATCTAATACCTTCTATTTCATATATGAATCAAAGAATATATTTAGGTCACATTACACTGTAAGTGACATCTAGAAATATTCCATATGCTGAATATAAAGGTTTTGAATGATATTTATTAAAGTCTGAATTAATCTCATGGGTATTGCTATAATTTTTCCCCTTAATCATCTATGGCATGGATCAATGAAGTATCACTCATAGGCCAAACCCAGCCCCCCCTTTGTTTTTGTACATAAAGTTTTATTGGAACACATCCATGTCCATTTGTTTACTTTTTTTTTTTTCTTTTCCTCCAGAGACAGGGTCTCACTCTGTTGCCCAGGCTGGTCTCCTGCCTTGGTCTCCCAAAGTGCTGGGATTGCAGGCATGAGCCACATACCTGGCCCATTTGTTTACATATTGTAAACAAAGGCAGAATTGAGTAGATGTGACAGAGACTGCATGACCCATAAAGCTGAAAATATATTCTATCTGGCCTTTTACAGAAAAAAATGTGCCAATGAGCCAGGCACAGAAAGACAAAAACTGCATGTTCTCACTTCTTATGTAGAAGCTAAAAGAGCCAATCTCATACAAGTAGAGAGTAGAATAGTGGTTACTATTAACCACTAGAGGCTGGGAAGGGTGGTGGGGCAGGGGGTGAGGGGTTAACCAGGGAGTAGTTAGGGCATACAAAATTACACCGAGATGGGAGGAGTAAGTTCTAGTGTTCTATAGCGCTGTAGAGTGACTATAATACGCAACAATTTATTGTATATTTTCAAATAGCTAGAAGAGTGGATTTTTAATGTTCCCAACACAAAGAAATGATAAATGTTTGAGGTGGGGGCTATGCTAATTACCCTGATTTGAACATTACATGTTGTATACATGTATCAAAACATCACGCCATACCCCATAAATATGTAAAATTATGTGCTGATTAAAAAAATTTTTTTAGAAGTTCGCCAACTCCTGATTCATGTTTAGAGAAATTAACCAATACAAGTCTCCCAAAATGAGTCTCTTCTAACCAATATATTGTTTTATGTTAAATGCCTGGTGGGAAACGTTTTCAAGTAGAATAGGAAGTTATACCCACCAACGAGTTTTGTTGGTCAGTTTCACTCTATAGCTTCTCTGAATTTGGATTTAACTGCAACCAAACACTATATATGTTCTTTCGCCAGAGACACAGAGAACAAGCTAGCCCACTCCAAGGTCAACGATTGCATGCACTTGCTCCAGGAAGCGGCTCTACTACCAGGTAACCACACTAGAAATGTCCCATCTCTCCAGCTCCACCATACTTCCTTTTGAGGGCCGGAAAGGCTTCCAAACTGTCTCAACCTTCCGTTTCCCACCTCTACAGAAGGTCTCATTATGCTTGGAGCAATGACCACATTGAAAATGTTCTTTGTCAAGAAAGATCTTTTCATCCTGGCAGAATAATTGTGTAAGAAAGACCCAGCTAGAGCAGTCCCTAAGGTCTCATCTTCGGATTGTTTGTCTTTTGAACCTGCCTCTTACGTGGAAGTGAAATAAACTCATCCTTGTATAATTTGGTTCTGTGGTATCAGATATATTCAGGAACTCAGTACAATTAACAGAATTAAAAATTTTGATGCCTCCAAGAAATCATTGGTCAGTTAAAAGAATAGGTATTTAATAAATACCTACCTAACTGCCCCCATTGGAAAATTAGGGGACTGGACCAATGGCATATCTACAAGTGGAAATAGAGAACTAAGAAGATGAGTGACAGAGAGTAATCAGAGTAGAGTTGGGGCCAGCGAAGATCAGTCTTCAGAAGTCAAAGTCATGAACTTAGAGAGAAGCAGACAGGGGAGGAAAAGCTGCTAAGCTCCCAGCAAAGCTTACTGCAAGGGGCAGAAGTGCAAATGCAGACGTTAGACGCTCAGGGTTAACAATCACAGAGATGAGAGAAAACATCAGTATTCACGGCAAGGCCACTCTGCAATGGGGAAAGCATGGTTAAACGGTCAACTCCAAATGCAGTGCAGAAGACTCTGACTTTGATACGAAAGACACTAAGACATGCTGTGGTTCCTCGATGAGAAATGTCTCAATAAAAACAGTGTTTACCCAATATTCTAGAGTTTACAATAGAAAAACCGACTGAGAGATATAACAGAAAAATCTCCCCCCCCCCCAAAAAAAAATCACAAAGCCCCTTACAACATTTTCCTATTAATTCATAATATCAAAGACTTCTCTCCTGGCCTGGACTGTATCTACATTATAAAGGCAGGGGTATCACAACTGAGAATTCTTTGTGTTTTCTCTGGCTTGCTCACTAGGGCACCAGCAAAATAACTATATTACCCTCATTCACCTTCTTCATATTGCAGCTGGTCTTAATGTCTGATTTTTGTTTTTGCTTTAAATGCATCACAGCGGCTATTTCCTAAAGCAGGCAATTCTGTACAGCGTACCTAGATAGATAGAAGAAACAAAATAATCTATTCGTCCAGGGAAATTGGCAGGGAGGTGGGGGGGGGGTGAGATGGAATGTCACCACTGGCTTGACTCCTTATGAAAGATACAGTTGAATTTTAAATTACATATCCATTGCCCATGCATGGTGTAGCTTCTCAGACCTAAACAAATCTCAAAGCTAAACTACAATGTCCTAGTTCCTTTGCTATTTTATTGCTGTGTATGTATGTGTATTTTTTAGTATTGAAAGCAAGAGACTTGGAAACAGCCTGATAAAAGCCAGTCCTATATTTTATATGGCAGGAGAAGGAACACAGTAAACACAAACACAGCAGAGCACTTCCCTTTGTTGACAACCTTATTGTTTTCCCTTAATGCATTGTTTAGAATAGCAATTACATGTCATTTCCCATTATCTTATACACAAAACCAATACCATATAGCCGTTGCTTTTCTTTCCAACAACCGATCGCGAAGACTACATGGAGGATTCGTGTGCTGGTGAAACATGTCAGCACTGACAGCTCAGAGCCCAAGAGCTCTGTGGAAGCACAGAACAGGTGCATGGCCAGGCAGCTGGGGTGAAATCCCCCCTCCACTTTCTCATTTTTGCTTTCTCGGCTTCCCTCCCTTAAAGTGTTTCCCTCTGGATTGGGCGGGAGAGCAGCTTAAGCAGAACCTCCCTTTCCAGGCTATTTCCCTGTGCCAGAGAAGACTGGCTCACTCTCAAGACAGCAAGCCTCTGACCGCTGCAAATAGCAGTGAGCATGTCAACTCGTTTTATTCACATCCCTCACTAGGCAATTGGAAAGCCAAAGACGCACTGGTGATTTCCCTGGTTTTATGGATCTCGACTCCCCCGCCCCAAGGCCTGCAACGCATTTTTGGTCCGTGTGTTCACAGTGTCCTGGCATCTGCAGTGTGGGAAACCTGAACTGTGAGCCAATAGCCCCACAGCTTCTCCCTATTAAAATGTGCAATTGGATTTCACATGTGTGTTTCGAACACCATTCAAGGCATGATTTACAGGCTACTGTCTAGCCCCACAGCTGTTTTTCCATCCTCCAGACTTAGCTGTTTCTAGGAATCCACCATCCAGCTCCCCAGCAAATAGCCTTCCTACTTTGGGCCTCCTCAGTCATTCGGGGCCATGCAAAACTATGAAAGACCTATAGGAAGGGTTCAGCAACATACTTGCTGAATGAACTAACGATTACGTATTCTTTCCACATAATTATTCGTTCATGGGAAGAGCCTTCTGTTTACCCCACCTTCTACTCAACATTTTTGTCATCAAATTCATCACTGCTGATCCACTGATATAGGTTATTTATGCCCATTAAAAACAGCACGGGTCCAATGACTTTTGTGTAGGCCTCACTAAATCGTTACCATGCAGAGCTTTGACAATTACTATGTTCTCTCTTAAGAAGAAAAAAAGGAATCACTTGTATATACTGCTTATTATTTTCCTGCGGCTAAACAAAGACAATCTGTGTTACACGGAGAGCTACTCAATATGATCTTGTCATGTTTCTGTGACACCCACCTCTCCGCATAGTCCAGCTTCTGAGAAACTGAAATAACTCCCCCATAAGGTTAGGCCTCGGGCTTGGGGTTGTGGTTAGCTCAGATGTTAGCGCTGATAATATCTCTAAACATTTGATTTTAAGTTGCTGGAGGGCCAGAGCAGTACTGTATTCATGTCTGATTCTTCTGTGCATAGTACAGCTCTTGGCAGAGAGCACAGGCTTAAGAAGTTGACTGAACACAACTCTTCTTAGCCTACGCAAAGGAAGACGATCCGTGCAGTGGGTGGTCTATAGGATTCCCTTGTCCTTCAACTGAGACCTACCTTTTCAGAGAGAAAGGCAAAGGAACAAGGTATGACATTGAGAGAAATGTCCCAGGAAAAGACTTTGCTGGGAATGGCATTGGGAAGGATCAGTTTCCCCCAAACGGCTCCACAGGTGTAGCTTTCATTTCAGATGAAAGCAAATCATTAAAAGTCATGTTAAATAAAGATCTTACAATTTGGGTCAAATTAAATCTTCCCTCTGGTTGCAATATACCAATCTTTTCCAGTGAACAGGGTATCTCAAGGTGCAAAGGGGACATTTTCTTTACCTTTCCACAGGAACTCTCACCAAGCCCTAGATTTGAGACTCTAAATTCCTAGAAGAAAACAAATAAACAAACAACAAACACACACCATGGGCTTCCTCTTACATTTGAAACTACCACACAAAAGTTGAGGAGATCATGTGCTCACTTCATTATGAGTTGTAGCCATTGTAACCAGCCTCTTTGTTAACAGAAGTCCTTTAAGACAGGCAGACCAGCAAGGAGCATAGGCTTTAACATGGTGTTTAACGATTTGTAGAGGAAAAGCCACCAAGCTCTACAAATCAAAAGTCCTTTTCATCTCAGAACGTACCTTTCCATTTCCTCCTACAGATGTCTGCTCACAGATCTCACGAATCAAGATTACTTGTTTACTCTTTTGATAATCTGAGAATTATGCTCTGTTGACAAGTTGGGCCATCAGATCTTCAGGTTACCCGAAGATTCTCTTGTTTCAAACTCTTACATTAAAAAATAACCAAAATTCATCCTTGTTATAAATAGTCCAAAAGCCCAGAATTATAACCAAAGGACGAAAAGCATAGAAATACGATGACCATGTATTCAATACCTACTATGTGTCAGATGCTGTGGGCATTTTGCATGTGTACCTTTTCTCGTTAATCTCTCAAGATAATCAGGTGAGGCAGAGATCATTATCCAGTTTTGCATATGGATATGGGAAGACAAGACTGCCCAGGGGGAACATGACTCATGTTGAAAGAAGTAAGATTCAAATCCAGGGTTTAGTTCCACTTAAATCTCCTCCTAAGAATATTAAGAGTAGACCTTGGGAGACAGTCTGTTCCCTGACCTGGGAAATATTCAAGCCGGCTATTGCAAAAGGGATCCAAGTCTTAGAGGGGGTTGGAACAGAGCAGCTCCACCCTCAAAGAAGCCACAGACTTCCTCCACTTGTATTCTAAGCACCTGATTCTGTAGTCATCTCAGGTAAGCTGAGTAATCAGAACAGGTCTGCCTCTTGTTCTGATCACCGTCCCTGTGCTCGCTATGCCATACCTGCAGGTCTCAAGACCGACTCTCTCCTCCTCTCCCCTACAGCTCTGGTCACATTGTCGGTGAGCAGACCCTCTCTATGGCTTCCAGTATTTCTTCTGAAGCTCCATCACTGGGCAGTTAAACTCTCCTCCCAATTAAAACTTCCTCAACATCTTTCAGCTGTAAGAAATCCCCATGTTACCCCTAACCTAATATATCACGTGGCCCAATAAGACACACTTGCCCACTCACTCACCCTTTCCATTCCTACTCTGAATTTTGTGTCATTAACTTACATATCTGACATCCCAAGCACTTCAGAGCACATATGTATATTTTTTAGAATAAGGCAGGATATAAATAAAAACAAAGAAATCTGCCTGGTACTCCATTCGTTTTCCTGATTAAAACCACAGAGGAAGGATCCAACACTCATCCCTCCCATACGACAGGCTCTTTCTGCAAACAAGGCCCACAGGAGAACTGACTGCGGCTTTCTTCACGGCGCCACACAGATGGGCAATGAGCGCCTTCTCCCTTCCCTCTTCAATTTCTACAATTTAAACCTTTTCACGTTTCTTCCTTCACTTGACCCGTCACGTTTGCACCTAAGATTTTCCTCTGAAGAGAATGGTTGGCAAGGAATCCCAGCCCACCTCGACCCTGAGTGGTTAATTCTGGCTCGGAGCCCACTTTTACCGTTGGAGTCTTCCACGTCTTCGGCTGGGGTAGCTTTTTGGGAGGAGTGGTGGGCGTGCGAGGAGAGAAGACTGACGATCCGTGGCCTGGGGAGGGTCAGGGCTTTTCCGTGGACCTTGAGGGAGTGTTCCTTCAACTGGCTGATTGTCATGGTGGAAAATGAGCACCAAGAACACTTGTAGGCATGTTCACCTGGGAGAAGATGGTGGCAAGGCACAGACAGGGAAAAGGGGGGAGAAGGGTATAGGGCGGGGGAGAACAAAGTAACACGGTTGATTCACGCTAGAGAAGTGCCTCTCGCTTCATGGTCTAGGAATGAACCCTCCCAGACCCACTACCTGCCCATTCCCACAACCACAATGTGCCTTTGGGATGGAAACTCTTCCACGGGCTCCAGAACCAAGCGGACTGGCCCCTTCTCATTGCATGCTCTAATGACAGGGAGAGGCTATGAGCTGATTCCCCACAGGGAGTGAAACCCAACTGTCTGATCCCTCCTTTGGGAAGATTCCCCAATCCCTCTTTCTCTCTCTCTCCACTACAAATGACCATGCCAGGTTTCATTCAAGGTTGCCTTTTTATCAACCACAGAAAATAATATGCTTAATTCTTATTCCAAAGATCTACCAGTGGCTTCTCAAGCACAAAGTCACTCAATGCAAACTCTATCGTATGATTCTCATTCTCTATTTCCTTGCTAACTACGTACCTCCTCATCCCACATATCCTATGTATATATAAAAACATATATATTAATATATATAAAACATATATATAAATTTTTTTTTGGACCAGTTCACCAACCTCAGTATGAAACTCCATTTCCCTATCTAGTCAATAGTGCAGAAATGGGTAAAAGTCAGTCATTTCTCTAATGGAGAGAGTTGTATATGTAAACATGGGGGAGGATGAGTGTGTGTGTATCTCCAATATTCTTCAATAAAGAGCACATCTAAGTAAAAATATTTTTCTTTTAATTAATTTTATGCCACTGAAATACAACACAGACCACCATGACCAAATTAAGGTAGAGTGCGATTTACCTTTGCCATAAGTCAGCTTTTCAATTAATTACATTTAAGAAGTAAGAGCACAAAACAGGCATGCTCATGTTGTTGGACAGATATATACCGGTTATGATTAATTCAAAACCCATTAATTCTGCTTTTCATAACAATAGACTTAGAAATGCTCATGCCTCCAACCCAGTCCTTTCACTTCTGAGAGTCTCTATTAGGGAAATATCTTTTCCTACATGGAAAGCTTTACTTAGAAATATACGTTATTTAGGCTTGAAAAAAGGTATGAAACAACCTAAATTTCCAACAATAAGGAAACAATTAAGTGTGACATATCCTCTTGATGAACTATCATTCCATTAAAATCAATTCTGGAATTTTCTTCAATGTTTGTAATCACATAGAAAATAAAACAGGCAAAATATTTTCTAGATTACATGATAATTATAAGTGTTAAAAATAATTATAGAGAAAATGATTGGAAATATATCAAATGTTAACAAGAGTGGTCTTTAGATAATAAGATTATGGTTGTCTGACTACATTTCTTCTTTCACTTCCAAACTTTCTCTAATGAACGTGTATTTTTAAACATTTATTTTTAAGGTGAAATTTAAAAATCAGAGAAGAAAGAGAAGGAAGAAGAGGGAAAAAAAAACACGATCTGTGGTAATGAAAGTTTTGTGGGCCACTGAAAATGAACAAATGGAGCTGGTGGTCTACAGATTAATATTAGGAGAAACAAGAATCAGAAGGTAAATCTCTGCCCCTGATTTTAACCAGCTGAGATTGTTCCTTCCCCGCCGCCATGAAAATCACTAAATGGTTTCACATGTGAAGTGAGCGCAGCATCCAAGTTCTGCAATTAAGCCTTCTTCTCATCACTGCTGACCCTCAGAGCCTACATTTCCAAGAAAGTCTTGAAGAGAACTACAGAAAACCTTGAATTTGCACAGCACAAGGCAGAACAGAAGTTCAAAGAAGTCAGAAGACCCAAACAAGAACACAAGTTGTTCCCTCTTTAGGAACTAGACGATAATGCTGGTCAGTGAACAATGGTATTTACTAATATATATGATACCATACATAATACTACTGGTCTCCTTATTCTATTTTTCATTTTGTAATGCCAGCTCAGTTACATGAACTTTGCTGGGTGGCTGTGAATCGCCCAACCCGAGAGCAAATTCAAATACAGATGATTTGATTAGTCCACACACACTACTTTTGATCCTTTGAAATAAAAGAATCCACCTAGAACAGACAACGCGAGTCAAGAGTCTTTTAGAAAATGCATTGTTCTCTCCAAGCCAAACCCCTCTCAATGGCTAACAGCCACGTCTCCAAGACTGAGGTTCCAAAGTGCGTGAAAAATTGAGTTATTATATACTGCACTCAGTCTCTCTCACGGGATGCCATCTTTTTTCCAGCTAGTGTGCACAGCGAGCCCAGTATCCCTGGTCAGCTCCAAGAACAGACACTTTAGCCAGTGCCCTGGAGTCAGTGTGCAGTCTCTGAGGCTCTTTCAAAGTCCTTCCCATGGGCCGAATCACCTACCCAGCTCTCACTGGTAAAAGTGCTTTTGACAAGACTGAGGCCTGTGGGAAGAACTCACCAGGATGGTGTCCCAGCTGAATAATTTACCATATCCCTAAGTTAGAAAAGAGTGGTTTGAGCTCTGAAGTCACTTACTCCATAGACTTTAGTAGAAGTTTCCTGGAGACAGAAAAATACTAAAAGACAGAGAAAGGCCTCTATAGCTAATTTTCCTGTCCCATCCCTGACCTCCATGGAGCCTGGAGCAGCTGGGAAGCTTGGGTAATTTTACAGAGTTAGGTCAGTTTGACAGTACCCGACACACAGGACATAGTGAAGAGACATGGTCCCATTTGCCCAGGGTATGGGGAGATGGCAAAAGTGAAGAACCCAGGTTCTAGGCAGTTTTCACAACAGTGTTCAAAGTGTCACCAAGTGTTCTACAAGGCACGAGAGACATGACACAACACCTTCCCTTTAGGATTGTCATGAGCACTGAGTAAGATGAGGAATAGAACATGCTTAGTGCAGAGCCTGGTAGGTAAGAGATGTTCATTATATACCGAATGTTAACAACAGCGGTCTTTAGATAATAAGATTATGGATGACCAACTATATCTCTTCTTTCATTTCCAAATTTTCTCTAATGAACAATGAGATGGAACAACTAAGTGATAGAGAAACCAGCACAGCTCCTGGACACTCATGACCCAAAGTATTAATAATTTTTTATCTGGTGTATAGAACTGTATCTAAGGGCATCTCTTGAGAAATCTCATCCATCTTGAGTTCTCTTTGTCTCTTCAAACTTCCTTAAGATGATCACTATTTTAGTTGGGAAATCTAACAGATATAACAATTCTCTCCAATTCCACATGATAGGCTAAGTAATTTAGAAATTTCTTTATAAAAACAAAGCAGTCTAATTCTATCCTGTGAGTAGCATGAATCAACCATGTCATAGGTGACATGGGCTTTGTATAATTTTGGCTTTAAGGGATTTTCTTTAATATTTTTTTCTTTATTTTTCTTTCACAGATGAAGACAAAACTGAACATGCAACCAGCTCAAGAATAACTTATCCCTCAAGTGTGGGGCAAGAAATTTAAAACTTCACTCAATAAAGACCATGAGATTTCAGACAGAGAGAGTGCTGACGAGCTTGTTCATCATGAATACCAACTCACCAGCGTGAGCTTTGAGTATATGTGTTTTCAGCCGGCTGTTGTAGGAGGACTTGAAGGAGCAGAGTTTGCATCGGAATGGTTTATGGTGTCCGTGGTGGGTTTGCATATGGCGATCCAAACTTGATGCAGAAGAAAAAAAAGAAAAATGACAAGATTAAAAATTTCATACATTTTCTCATTGCCCTTTTCCAGGAATCCCACTTCTAAGATGTTCAAAGCCCTTTTGTTTAGTTTCCAATAATGGCACTTAGCAAATTATTTAATTGGCAAGAGTTGTACCTACTCTAAGAGAAAGGGAAGCTAACGGAGGAAATCAAGATGTCTTTTCGGATCGAAAGATATGGCAATGGTAACATTGGTCATGGTAAATACCTTTATTTTTGCTTCTCAGAGCACTGATAATTGGCAGAATAGATCCAAAAAGAGAAGGCACAACAACAGGGGTGAATTCAAGTTTTCTGCCAAGCCAGTGAGAGTGTCTATTACTGTGTCTTCTAACTTACTCAAACAGAGGATGGAAATTAGTGAAATTTAGCATTTGAAAAGGTTCTTTTTAAATTTTAACTCTGCTTTTATCATGAGCACTAGAGTAGGGAAGGGAGGTTCCAGAGTGGTTGACCTTCTTGCAATGCACTGTCTTGTTCTCAGTATCTATGTTAATACAGAGCCATGGTGCAAGCGTGCTTCAAGGACTCACGTGCTCAAAAGGCTGGCCATCTCTTCTGATAAACACAATCACGTTTGCTGTACATCGGTCCTCCAGAAGCAACTTACAAGGGAAGTTATTTAATTACAACGAACCCCTAGTACTTCATAATAATTACTAGTCTAAAAAAATAATAAATCTACTGTACAAGGTGTGGGAAGAAGTTCTAATTCGTATGTAGTACTCCAAAGAACTAAATTCTATTCTAAATGACGCTTATGGGAATGGCACTGCTCACCATTTAAATACGCAATGCCCTCCTGAGCTCCTGAGCAACATTTTCAATTGCCTCTGGACATCTCCCCCTGCATGTCCTTTAGCTGTCTACATGCAACACGTCCTAAACAAACCCATCCGTTTTTTTCTACAAAACAAATTTCCTTCTTCATTTCCTTGTTTCTATAAATGGCACTGCCATTCTCCCAGTCAACCAGACTGAAAACCTTGGTGCCGTTTCTACTTTACTTTGTCCCTCATCTCATGCATTAAGTCGATTTTTCCAAGTCATGCAGATCCATTCCCTCAACCATTCCCTAACTTCTTGGATCAGATACTCTTACTGCTTCTTAATTGATCTCCCCAATCTTTTTTTTTAACTCCAGAGCACAAGCTATGGAGTCGGACTGCGCTGGATAAAATCCCAGCTATTATTTATAAGCCGTGTGACCTTGGGGAAGTTATTTAACCTCTCTAGGCCTCATTTTTCTTACTCATATGATGGAGATAATAATGGAACCATACCTTACAGGGCTGTTTTGAGAATAAAAGGACATAATACTTGAAGGCACTTAGTACAGTGCCTAGTATATATGAAATGCAATAAATGTGAGCAATTATAATTACTTAACTAATTTCAGACTATTCCTTTTCCCAGTAATTTAAATTAGAAAATACTATTTCTTGGCACCTAAAAACTCCAAATATGGTCTCCACTGAAGTATTTAGACTTTAACTTCCACATGTAACTTAAAGATTAGTCAGAGCAAACCACCAGCTGGGCCCCCAGTGAGCCTCGCCTTCTCCCCCTCAAACTACCCAAGTCTTATCTTCCTACTTTAAGACTTGACTCAAATGCTCTTTACTGCCTCAAACCTTGCTGATTCTTCCAAAGTAGATGCAACATTTCCCTTCATTGAAACGTCATAGTATTTTATTGTTGTTTTTTTTTTAAAGATGTGCCTTATTTTGCTGAGCCATTTGTATGGTTGCTTTATGAACCAACCTTAGACCCTAAATCCCCATAGATTACAGACCATGTCCTATTCAGCTTTATCTTCCCCCAGACCACAGTGCCTAGCACAGGGTGTATTCATTTATGCACAATTATTTACGGAGGTTCTGCTATGTGTCAGACCACGTGACAGATGCTGTTCAATAAATACTTAAAGAATTGAAGAGAACTCCGCAAGTTTCAGGCCAACGTATGGATCTGATGACAAAGATTAGATATCCGGCTCTATATAATAAGAAAAAGCTTACAACCCATCCTAATCTCTGTACAGACATCGTGCCTGCTGCTTTTCAACAACCACTAACTAGAGCTTTACCTTTTTAAAGAAGCAAACAGCCCATCATTTATTTTCGATCATCATAAAAATAAACATGTCAGTCTTCTAATCAGTCACCCTCATCCAAGCCTGTCAGAATGCATTATTGAATATTCATCTCTCTTTTATACAGTTGAAAGAAAAAGGCAACAAAAAGTTGTTCTCAGAACCACCCCTCTTCCCATCACCCCAAAAAGCTTTGCATGCCTACCCCAAATTTATACTCTTACTGCTGTGATGAGTGATGGGAAGTTCCCTCTCCTCAGCCTCCCTGCATTTCAAGCAACTCCTTGGCAACCATAAACTTCTTTCCTTTTCAAGGTCTTTTGAAAAATCACAAGCAATGATTCTTTGGTCACATGGGTTAACAGTGCTAATTTGACCTCTTTAACAGCTCAGTTCTCCAAAGGGAACTTTACTATTTCCTTAAGAGATGATCAGACTTTGGCTGAATGTTTGACAGATGCATCAGTAAACTCATCTCCTCCCTGTAGCTGTGTCTTCTCTTGGGTAAATCATACTCATCCCTCCAATTCTCATCTTTAGAATGCCTGTATTTGCCAAATCTAACACCATCCAATTAACCTCCTGTTCTTAGCTCCATTTTACAGATGAGGTAACTGAGGCTCAAGGCGACACAGCAGCAGGTGTGAACCATGAGTGGGGCCTTCTTACTCATTCAAACTTCTCCTGCTCTAGCTCAGCTTTTGCCTCCTACTATGACACCTTCTCCCAGTAGCCACTAGTGACCACCCAGTAGCACTTACTTGTGCCTGAAAGCAGAAACAAAGGAGCAATACTGGCAGCTGTACTTGTCCTCGCGGGTAAACATGGCCAGGGCCAGGTGGCTCCTCTCATGAGAACGCAGCCCCTGCATGGACATCAGGACTCTGTCACATTGACTGCAATGGTATCCCCCCGGCCGGGTTTCATCCTCCAACATTCCATCAAGCAAGCAGTGTTCACTATCCACCCGGCCAACCAGGGCGCCACTGGCATCTTTGGCTGCTTCCAATCCATCCAGGAACAAGTGGGCAGGGTCTTCAGCCTCCTGCTAAGAGAACCACACACACACACATGCCCCACCAACAAAATAAATATCCATCGTTATTGCCCCCAGCTTTCCTCTTCTCCCTTCATTCTCCCAAAATCATCAGCATCTCTTGTCAAAGCTTCCTCCCCTGCCTCTCTGGCTCCCCCTAGAGGGAGGGCAAGCCCGACTGCCATTCTTCATGCAGTGGTGGTGATCTGAGGGCAACGTATCTGGACACAGGTTGCTACTGCCTGGGAAATGAGAGAGAAGGGCTCTCCCACTCTGAAGACACTCCACGCATTTCTCCCCCCATCTTGAAAGGAAAATTCAAATTGCAATCCCATCTAAACTGACATAAAGTTGGGTCAGGGTTATAGCTCAAAGAAAAGAGAGAAAGGAAGGAAGAGAAAAAAGCAGAGCAGTGTGGCCATCGAGGAGCCTGGGGTCACCATCTGGAAAGGATGCAAAGCAAAGAACCCTGCTGTATCCCCACCTCACAAACAGTACTGCACCCCTTGGCTGGAGACTGCTGCATAATCGATTCAAAAAATGAAGGAGCAGCCTGGTTTTAAGTCATCCGTGTTTTGAGGCTGCTCCTTGGATTACTGATTACACAGGATGAGCCGCTCTGTCTCTCTCACGGGATCCCAGGAAACAAGCCTGGGACACACTGCAGGGGTGTGTGGACGAAGCTGGCTGCTGCTGTCCCTGGGTTGCCACTGTTCTGCTGATAGACAGAAGCCTTCAGTCTTCAATGAAGAAAAATAGAGGCTTTACCTTCATGCTCAATTGGCAAAACACGATGCAAGATCAAGAAGGGCAGATGACAAAAATATATTCATGTATCCAGAGAGAAAGGCCAGAACCCTGAAATGACTTCTGTGTTCATAAATGATAGGTGCTTAGCAATATCCTGGAAGACGGGGGTGGTGGCTGGGTTACTGAAACAGTGGCTGCTATTAGGATCATGATGTTCAAAACAGGCGGCCTAACAGAGGTTGGGGGGGAAAGGCAAGACACTTATTAGCATCCTACAGGGAGACAGGATGGAGGAGACAAACCAGGTCAAAGGCTAAGGGTCAACCGTGACACAAAGGCTTTTGATTTTAGATTTAATGTCTCTTGCACTCCCCAGAGGACCCAGGATAAGAAGTCAAAGACAGATTCTCCCGGGCTCTCTGCATCCTCAACCAGATGAGAACAGTGAGAAGTCGGGCAGTGGGAGGAGCAGAAGATGATGGGAACAGAACCCACTTGATTCCTCTTAAGAGCTCGGGCAACTTGGAAGAGCGAAGACCTAATGGCAACTAAACGCAGAATAGAAGGACGACCTGAAGCCTCCTAGACCGAGAATCCTGGACCTTCTGTTGCCACCAAACTATCCGCGTGGAAGGAAACCACATCAAAACTCGACCTTTCCCTGAACAGAAAGATGAGGAAGGTCCGACCTGCAAAGAAATCAAAACAAGCCAAACCAATCCAAGCATAACTCAGGAATGCCCGCATTCTCAGATGCTCTTTCCTGAGCCGCTTCAAGCAATGGGGTTAATCAGTAACTTGAATCGCTCACACACAAGAACGCTCATCCAGACCTTCCCGTTCTCACCTTCACAGCGGCTGACACAGCTGGGACATTGCCATACTGGACGTGCTTTCGGAGGTGATTGCAGATGGCTCGAAGCGTCGGGTGCACTTCCACACAGAATTTACATTTGTAGCCCACCACTTTCCTCTCCTTGGTCTTTGGCACCTCTTCTAAGTGACCAAAAGGCTGGTAAAATACAGTGGTAGCCATCAGTACTCCGAGCCCTCCCTCAATTGCTGGAATTTATTCTTGCAGTTTACTAGCATATTTTATTTTAAAGCAGATTAGCAGGTTAAAAACCAAGGGAGATATAGGCGAGTATTTTTATATAACAAATTCATCAGAGTCGTGGCACACTGCCTACTATGCAAAGTCTCTGGAACCCAAAAATGTTAACGGTTTGTGAGTAGAGAAGATTTCTGTGCAGAAGCTCATCGTCACTGCCACTGCGTTACCTGGTTTTCAAACCAGTTTCAACTACGCAGGTGAAACGTTGCATAGCTGCGCCATTAATGAACTTCTTGATTAAAAAAAAAAAAAAATCTACTCCTGGAGATGTTAGGTTCATGTAGCAAACACTGAAGACCAAGACATAGCTGAGAAGTGCTAATGATACCCACAGACAGCCCACACTGCCTTAGGAAAGAGCAAGCATCGTCGTAAAACTAGGCTTCAGATAAGGCTACTTGGCAGAAGGACACACATAGACACCACCCCACGGGGAGCCACGGGAGGAGTCAAAGGGAGGGAGGGAGGGGAACAGGACTGTGGAGAGGGGTGAGCACGGAACGGGGGATAGTCAAGCTCGAAACGTTTAATTGACTTATTGAGCTCTCTGGCAAGCTAAGTCACTAGGAAGCCTGCAGCAGTTTGGCTGGCAACGAAGAAGTGCATGTGGGCACCAGTGATGAGAGGCCTCCTGGGGGAAGGGAAATCAAAACATATCCTTACCCTCTCTTGTTTGAAATCTGCAAAAGCACCATCTGCATATTTCTGCTTGCTCAAAAGCTGTTTCCTCCTCTCCTGACGTTTGGCACGCTTCTGGAATTCCTCATTGTGAATGCTCAAGTGTGAGGTCAGCTCGGCTGTGCTTTGCAGTTTGCTATCGCAGTGCTTACACTGGTAGGCTGAGTTCTGCAAGCGGGGGCCGTTGCCCAGAATGACGAAGTCCCTCTTGAGGTCCCGACTGTGGTGGTCAGTGTAATGCATGCACAGCAGCTCCGCCGTGCTAAAGGACAGCTTGAAGCACTTGATGCAGCGGAACGGGAGCCACTCGATTTCCTGAGCTTCACCTTCCACCTCGGCTTTCTCAAAACTGCCGCTTCTCTCCTCTTCTTCCATGAGCGGGGGCTTCTCGTGCTCGTCCGCGTAGACGGCGGTGAAGTAGCCCCCCAACTTGCTGGCATGCTGCTTCTTTGGGAACACCCCCGGGTGGCGCTTCATGTAATGGGACACGATGCCCTTCTTGCTGAACGACTGGAAGGCGCACAGAGAACACTTCTTCTTCTCCACTGCCCTCCGGAGTTCCTCGCTCAGCTGGGGGGAGTCGTCCTTGGGCGGGGACGGGATGATCACCTTGTTGGGCTTGTCGCTGATGGTCCTGGAGGCCGCCAGGCAGTGCGTGTAATATGCGTCGATGTCGTGGCGCTTCTGGTAGTGGGCCGCCAGTCCTTTGCGGATGGGGTTGGTGTAGGCACACAGGGCACACTTGAAGAGGTTGTTCTTGCCCTCGGGCTGGGCTCGGACATTGTTGTGCTTGATACGGTAGTGCCTGGCAATCCCCTTCCTCGTGGAGCAGAAGTACTTGCAGAGCTGGCACCGGAACACAGTGTGGGAGACCAGGTGCGAGGTAGAGAAGTGAGACGTGGACACCGGCTCCTCTCCCACCTCCTCCTCGGTGATGGAGACTTGGGAGGGGCTCACTTCAGTGGTCATCTCGGGCTCGAGGGGGACAGGCAGCTTCGGGGGTGACTGGGAAAAGACATCAAATTCGGGCTGATTGTGATACTTCTCGTAGTGGATTTTGAGTTTCTCCAAAGTGCCGTGCGTGTACGGACACAGCTTGCACCGGTAGGCACCGTAGCCTTGCTTGAAGATCCTGCTGGTCTCCTCCACGTCGTTCTGGGATATGTCAGCCGACTGCTCCACGTCGTGCACAAAGTCCTCGGCGGTCACCTTGATGGACGGGTGTCGCTTCTGGTAGTGGGTCAGGACACCGTGGATGCGGGTGTTGATGTACGGGCAATGCCTGCATTTGTAGACGGCACCTGGGTTGATGTCGATGTCCTGGGCAAAGTCAGCAGCCTTCACCTTCATGCCGGGGTGCTTCTTCCCGTAATGGGTGAGAAGCCCGTGCAAGTTGTTATACTCAGACTGGCACACCGTACACTGGTACGGGGTGGAGGAAATGGCGGGGTTGGCTGAAGCTAGCTGCATGCTCTTCTCGGGGGAAAGTCTCGCATCCTCTGGGCATTCGGCTTCCTGCTCCGGGAGTGGGGTGGGCATGCTGTTTTCACAATTCACAGGGCCTGCCAACTCTTCAGATGGAAGAAGGGGCTTCTCGATGGCATCTTTCTCTTTGATGATATCCAGCAGCACGGACTCATCACCATTCATGGCCCAGGGGTGGAATGCTTGGTAGTGATTGGTGATGTCCCAGATGGAGACGGCTTCAAAAATACAGTCCCTGCATCTGTAGGTTTTGGCTTCAACTGGCATCGTGAGAGAGGGAGGGGAAGGGTCGGGCCCTGCCCAGAGTTTGGTAGCCATGTAAGTGTAATCGACGTAATGCTCGGGATGCCTCCTTTGGTAATGCAGGAGCAAACCACTGGGCTCCGTGTGGGAATAGATACACCACTCACAGTGGTAGCCAGCTTCTATCAGGCCATCCAGAAACGCCCATCGCATGATGGACGTGACTGTGGCCTTCAGGGCAGGGTGGTCTTTCTTGATATGCTTCCTCAGTGCATAGAAGTAGGGGGAGGTATACGAGCACTGCCTACATTTGAGCGCTCGGAGTTTAGTTTTGTCCCGCTCCACGTTCGACGGGGGGACAAGCACGCAGCTGGCAGGCTTCTTCTGGCTGCGGTCACAGAGGCTCCGGATGGTGGCTGTGTGCTGCCGGATCACATCCGCATTCGCCTTGAAGTCGCGGTGCTTCTTCTGATAATGGATGAGGACACCTTTGACCGTCCGGTTCCCGTAATCACAGTGCTGGCAAAAGAACATCTCATTCTCCACAGGGGGGCCATCTCTCTCAGAGCTGCTTCGGTTCAGCTGTGGCATGGGGGCGGGTGGCCGGGGGGAGCCTTGGGGCCCTTCGGCCCCTCTCATCATTGCAGCTGTGGGAGGAGCCTGTCTGATATATTTGGCAGTAACCTTTATTTCTGGGTGTCTCTTCTGGTAGTGGACAAGCACTCCCACAACTGACCGATTGCTGTAGGAGCAGTGTTTGCAGTAGTAAAGCTCAGTACTGAGGTCTGGTGGCGGGGGTTGTGGGGGGGGTGGGGAACCCATGTTGGACATTTTGGGAGACATTGGAGCACCCACCTCAAATGATAATTGAGAAAGGGCAGAGCCCCTGTCCACAGACACCATTCGCATGGTTTTCTGGATCCTAAAGTAGGAAGCCTTTTCTTCAGGGTGTTTCTTCTGGTAATGAACCAAGACAGAATGCATGTTGGGGCTTGCGAATGAGCAAACATCACAATCGTAAACGACAACGGTGTTGACCGAAGGGTCCTTCTGATTTTCACATTCAGGAGTAAAGGTCTTTGAAGGAGTGTTTTTATTAAACGTTGCTGGCATGCCGCCACCACGAGCCACGGGCGTGGAAGTCGCCATGTTCTTGGGAGCCGAATTCAGAATCTCCCTCAGGGTCTGGGATTCAGTATTCAACCCTTCTTGCTGCTCCACTACATAGCTGGAAAATATCATCGCGTTGTTGATCTTAACGGTGGGATGCATTCTTTGGTAATGTGGCATCAGGCTTCTAACATTAGGGCTCGTGTATGAACAAAACCGACACCGGTAGATCAGGTCCGAATGGTCAAAGTTGAGTACATTCATGGCTTCTGGGTGGTGTTCGCCATAATGCTGCTGGAGATCTTCGAAGTTGGTGTAATCAATGTAGCATTCCAGGCACCTGTACACCGCACTGTGATCATTGGGGTCCAAGATGTACCTAAAGCTGAATTTAATGTATGGGTGCATTCGCTGGTAGTGGGTGCTAACACTCCGGGCAGATTTGTTGTTAAAGTCACAGTGTTTGCAATAGTAAAGTCTTCCAGAGTCACCAAAGTCCGTATTTTCGTTACTGTGCTCAGTTCCATAGATAGGAGTTTGGGTATTCAGCAGAGCGGTATTGGAAACTTGGTGATCTTTCATGTTTGTTGAGGAGCCATAATAATCCTCTTCATCTTCAGAAAGGGTGAGCTCAATCTCAGCCCCATTGGTGGCATTGTAATCGTGGGTGACATTTCTGAAGTTGGATTCCTTTGGGGGCTCACTGGCATCTCTCGCCCAGATCTGCTGGGCTGAAAAGGAAGTGGGCACCTCCAGGATTGGTTCTGTCGGCTCCTCTTCCCTGTCCAACTCAACCTCTATCTCCACTTCGTTGTCTTCCTCTTCCTCCTCATCATCCTCAACATTGATCACCGCGTCTTCCTGCTGTTTGGTTTGGTTTATTTTGCTCTGCAGGTTGCTTGCTATCTCGTCAATCCTAGTTCTCTTCTTCACGGGTGACAAATCGAGGGGAAAGTCATTAGCGAGCTTCCTAGAGGCCTTAGCTACAAAATTGTTCTTGGAGGACAACCCAAGAATTGAGGTCTGACTTTTCTTCACAGTGTTGCTGGAAGAGGGGTGGCTGTCTGTCTCATTTTCCAATGGCAGGCTTGAGGGCTGCCCCTCGAATTTTGGCAAGTTGTCGCAGAACGAATGTTTATGCTGCTGATGGACCCGGAGCCCTTTCAGAGTCGTGGTGGAGTAATTGCACATGGTGCACTTGTAAGGGTGCAGGGGTGGGGCTTGTGTGGGTGGCTGTGGTGGCTGCGTTGGTGGCGGCTGTGGCTGTGGTGGCACCTGATGCGGTGGCTGCAGCTGCGGTGGCTGTGGCTGCTGCAGTGGCTGTGGCTGTGACGGTGGTGGCGGCGGTGGTGGTGGCGGTGGCGGTGGCTGTTGCTGCTGCAGAGGATCCAACATGACTCCTGCCTTTCTACCATTGATGCTGGAGCTCTCATAAGACACCACACCTTCGTTCAGTGAGGAAGAAATGCTTTCACTCTGGGAATTCACAGCATCCCAATCTGACGTTGTACCCGTGTGACACTGTTTGTGAGCCCCAAGTTTCAAGGAGCTCTTGCAAGTAAACGGACATTCGTCACATTTGTAGACAGCTGTCTTTCCAGATAAGTGGATGTTTTCTATGTGACGGGAGATGCTACGTCGATGCATGGTGAGGAAAGGACAGAAGGGGCACTGGAACCTATTCATGAATCTTCTAAACGGAATCCCCTTGGTCTCCAATAGTTTGTTGCCATCGGAGCCCATCAGCTGCTCTGCAGACATGGCTGATGTCTGGTGATCCATAGCATTTAAACCATTCTCACTGTCTATTTCATTTAACTCTTCATCAGAACTAGAGTCATTGAGCATGCTGTTAGTTTCCAGGTCAGCAGAAGAATTGGTCATGTCAGTCATTCCATAACGGGATCTCTCTGCCAAGTTAACTAGTCCAGAGTTATGAGGTGACTTCGGCTTCATCTGAGGGTAAGACATGGGTGAAAACTTGGAAGCTGAAGAAGAATTGGGTCTCATGATGGAGTTGCTGATTGAGCCCCTGAAGTTGGAGACGGTAGTATTGGGTATCTCCCGGCTTGCAGCATTCATGGACAGATAGGTGGAGTTGGAAGTGGGGCTGGGGGCACTCTTCTGCACATCCGGTACACTAGTCCCTTCTTGTTGCTGTCTGAGACTGGAAAGGATCTTGACCATGCTGCGGTGTTTCTTCATCATGTGGTCACACCAGCGTTCTCGGCGGGGGGTCTGGTAGCTGCACCACTCACAACAGAAGTTGCCTCGAGACTTGGTCAAAGGCTTGACCATGGATTCTAAAATGCTGCGCTCCACGACCTCTGCTGGCAGTTCCTTGCAGGGGTCCTGCAGGGACATGGGCGGAACCACAGGGTCTGGCATCGGAGCAGGAGGGGGAGGGGCAGCGCTGGTCTCCTTCAAATTGTTTTTGTGATACATCTTCTGATGCTTCATTATCCTTGCCCTCCTTGGTGACTTGTATGTGCAAAACTGGCAAGAGAAGACCTTTCCAAATCCCTCGTGCATCATGATGTTATAATTTAAGGATCCTGGGACAGGGGGTCCTGCTGAACTCCCTTCAGCTTGAGCTCCATGGACCTTCCTAGTGTGTTCTATGAGGAGGTTTTTTGACCTGAAGTAGCGTACGCAGAACTTGCACTGAAAAAACTTGTTCATTGGTTTGGGGTTAGCGGCAATATGCTGACCGTAATATCCTGCACTGTGGCCATAGTAACTTCCCGTCCCCAATGCAGCTGCATTTTGACCTAAAGAGAAAACATAAGGAGAGTGAGAAGAGAAAAGCAAAAGCAAAAGAGAATTAAGAAATTCAATCATGCAAATTGGCATCATTTCAATTATTCTTCATTAATAAACATCACATTCGAAAGGCCTGAAATCTCAAGATGGGGCCCTGAAGAGTATCCACAGAGCATTATGAATGCACATATACTGCACCTTCTCACAAATGAAGATGCAACATACAGCTTTAGGTACAACACTCTCTTCATCTCCATAAATGAGCTTTGTGGCTATAAAAATGCAAGTTCACAACCTACAATATTTATTCTAGAACTTTCCACCCTACTACCTGTTCTCAAAATTAAAAGGAAACTAGGAGACATGAGAAAACCGGAAAGACAATAACCTAGGATACTTGAGACAAACATGATGCCTAAACCACAAAAATAGTTCGCAAAGAGCAAGAAACTCTGCAAAAGACACACGTATTAAAGGACCATGGCTATAGGTTAAAAAGAAACAAGGGCAATGAGAATATATCGGATATGCTGAGCTTCATATGGATTTACCTGATAAATCCTCTGCAATCGCAAATTCATCCTTTATAGACGAAAACTCCACCTCTGTCTGATTGCTGGCGTTCATGGACCCGGATCGTGGCTCATCACCATTGTCCTCAGCCACGTCAGTTGGCTGCAGAAATGCCGTGTGGACATCCTGAATGTGTGCCTTGAGATCTTCGTAAGATGGGGCTCTGAAATCACAGCCATCACACTGAAGCACCTCCATGATCTTGTCTACCCTCTCACATTAGGAACCTGTGGCGGAAGTCAGAACAAAACATCTTAAGGAAAGCACTCATCACACACCTCCAGCCTACGGGGCTATACATCCATTAATGGAAAAAAATTCCAAAATCGGTAGATTTCTTTTACTAGACTCTGCCAATTGGAACATCGGCCAAAGAAAGACAATCATACATAATAGAGATGATGTCCTTGACTTCCAGACTTCAAAGAAGGAAACAAACCCAGATAAACATTTTCTGGTTTCACATATCTTCAAATGCCATTAGTCAAGGAAACCCTTAATAACTTCAAAAGTTTTAAAAGTTTCTGAGTTTCCCCACAGAATCCAAATTTCTTGGTAACTTAATACTGACTTTTGCTGTGCCTTGGACTCTTTTTTTTTTCCCCAACCAGAACCTTCTCAGAGGTAAAGAGGATGTCCACACAGAAGAAAGGGAAAATTTCAATCTTCATTAGCTGTTTTAATATTATGACATTGGAGTTTTATCTCCAAGTGGCGAAATAGTATTGAATCTTGGGAGTGATAATGGAGAGTTTTTTGTAGCTTTTAGTATTTTAAGATCTTTCCTGATACTGGGATATACCTCTTTCCTCCCTTCCCCAAAATAGTTTAGTTGGGTTTATTTCATGAGCTAAATGGCTATTTGCTCTTTTACTGCCTACCAATTATAACCTAACAGCTTCTGCAATCTAATTAGGTCATAAAATATTTCTCATGAGGTTTTCAAACAACAGAGTTTGGAATGACAAACCAGTTTCTAGTTTAAAGTTGCACCTTGGTGTCTCAATTTACATGAAGACAACTGAAACTCGCAGTTTTGAAGGGGGGCTACTAAGTTGTGACTTTATCTTTTTCTCCACTTCTCTCCTTTACAAACATGAAGTGTATCCTGGGATGCAAAAAGTTGTGAACCTGGTGTGGAATAAAGCAAAACTTGTCCAGCTATCATAATTCTGTAGGTGACTGTGTGACTAAAATATATAGAAAGCGTCTCCCTAACTCATTGGAGAGTTCCACCATTAAATGTATTAGAAAGGTGCAGTCCTTCCTATCTTAATACATTTCCTAAGTCCAGATATCTAGTTATTATCTTAATGAGTGAGTTACTTCTTTAAGCTTACCACAAACTCTACAGAGTCATTGTAATCTAGAACCAGATGTCCAAGAACTAAAGCTGTAGCCAAATCTATTTTACCATGCAATGCTCTATGCTTTTATTGTAAAAGCTAAATTATTTCTGCAGGAGGAACAAAGTCCAGTGATAACATGTCAATGTAGTGAAAGGAGCCATCGCATGAGGGTTTTCTATGAAAGCATGCGCCTCCTGATCGCCTGCTAAAATAACTTCTGGCAAGTCCAGCTCTGGACAGACTGAGCTTGCAGAGGGAGACAGATATTTACCTCCTCTTCTTTCACCCAGCAATTTATCCTTTTTCAATAAACATTGAACTGTGCACCGGAGTCTTTGCAGCGAAGTCTCAATATTCCAGATACACAAGCTTTTATGTCTAAGCACCAACCCAAATTGTGTGGAAGAGGTTGCTATCAGCTCTGGATCAAATTACAGCAGTCACTGAGGCCCCACCCCACGTCTCCTTTCGCACAGTCCATTAGACCTGAAAACAAATTTTTCCATGGTGCAGACGACTCCTGCATTTAGAACACTTCACAGAAAAAAGCAGATCCTTCAGTGTGCACTCCCCATCCCCCAAGCTTAGTCCTTTCATCTCAGCCAAACAAGCCACAGCTCTGCTGAATGTGTTTATCACACTTTCAAGAGATATGAGCTCCTGCGTCACTGAAGCTCTAAGACTCACTAAGCTGCCCTAGTCCTCTGAGCTTTAGGAGCAGCCATTTTAGCTCAGAGCTTCTCCTCCGTGCACAACATGGCTTCTCCTGGCTCCTGCTAGGCTAGCAATCAGAAATGAATGCTGGAGGAGCAGGCTGGGCTCCTCCTATGCTCTCTCTTCTCTTCCCAACACAGAATTAACTGTTTTCATTACTCTCCGAAAAGCAGCACCTTTCTCCTCCTCCAATGTCATTCACCAAGATCTCCAAAGGTTCTTTTATTCCATGATTGATATGCTGGTTCATTAGTCCCAGCAGAGCCCTGCTTAGAGCAGGATGACCCTGGATCAGACCCTGTTCTACAGCAGGATTTTGGGGTGCGGCTGGGGATGGGGGGCACCTCCAGAATGCCTTGGCTTCTTGGGAGTCGTCCTTCCACACACAGAAGACATACCATCCGACTCTGCTTGCCAGATTCCAAAGTCTAATGACCTTTGTTAATCACCAGCCAGTCTGTCTGCATCAGCAGACCCTGCCAACAGACACACCCTTCAACACAAAGGCTGTAGCTATTCCTTTTAAAAGAGGTTCTCTGAAAGCTCCATTGTGTAGCCGAGAGGAAAACAAAATCTCTTCCCTTCAAAACTTCAAGCCTTTAGAAATAATGCAACAAAAGCCTTTCTGCTGCGTGTCTTTTGGAAAGTTTTGAGCCTGGTTTGCACAACATCAACAAAAATTACGGTTCTGCACAATGAAAGCAGGGCACCTTCAGCATTAAGTCACCCACCTAGAGATAAAATTCATCTCTCTTTGCAGCTCCTCTCTAATATCTTGGTGTCTTCTGAAGCTGTTATCAAGGATGCTAACTTCACCGGCTACAAACACAAACTAACAGTCTCCTTGTTCTGCTACAAAGGAGATTAAAGGGTTATGAGATCAGAAAAAAGAGCCACTGATTCGGAAAACGAAGAGATGATGAAAGTGATTTCCTAATGGGTTCTAGCTTTAATGTCGTTGCAGTCTCTGCCTCAAAAATAGCTCAGAGCCTTAGAAGAGGTTAATCTCCAGGCCGCTGAGAGAACCAGCGTCAGGTAGAGCTGAACTGCCTTCGATTTGATGTCTGCACCAAGTACTGAAATGAGGGTGTAGCCTACTTTGAAAGCCATCTTGCCTTTGTGTATACGTTTCTCCTGAAGACACTGACAGAAGAAAACAAATTGTAGCACGGCCCGAACAATCAAAGACACTGAAACTTGACGTGTTTATGAGGCTGTGGATGTACACATGTGCAAAAAGTGAGAGCAGGAGGAGAAGGGAGTAGGGAAGGATGGAGACATAGAACACCGGACATGAGGATGACCCAGCAGATCGTAATCCTCTCAGAAACCAACAACGAGAAAAAAAAGATGAGAAATAAGCTCTGCATATTTGACAGCTTTATCAACCCAGAAGAGCAGCAAGCCTAAGAGGCTAAACTAGACACTGATCTGCTACAAAATTAAGCTTTAAAGTTAAAAGCCTTGATCTCGTATCTGCTTATATCACTTAATAATACGGTGATTATAGATTAGCAGTATTTTTTTCCTCACCAAATCAGCAAAATCAAAAGCAGAAGAGGAAGTGTCTGAACTAACTAAAAAGAGATGCTATTTCAAAAGGTCATGAGATGAACCTACAAATCAAATGAGCACCCCATCTCCTACCCCTAACGTAGTATCTCCAAGCCCCTCAAGGTCAAATAGGCTTCAGATGACTCTGAACATCACCCATGATGACACCTGAGAGATGAATCCAGATTCATTCTAAATAACTTATAGCAACTAATGTCATTGGTCCTCCTAACATGAAACCCCTACACCATCCTAATTATTTATTGTTCTTTAGTACTTCTTATTACTGGTTGTTGGTTGGTTCAGTTTGCATTTATAGTTGGGGGATTTCAAAATGTGGGTGGGGTTTTGATGGGAAACCCCAAACCCAATTGATCCTGTTTGACAAACTCTTGAAGATATATTTAAAGAATGTCCACAGACCATGTTAAAGATTTGGAATATATACATGGGAATGGGGAAAGATAAATTATGGACACAGGCTGCTCTTCTCAATCTTAAGAACACCAATTTTAATTATACTGCTTGCCCACCCACACTTCTGCGCTCAGAATTCCAGGGATCCATTATGCCTCAGTTTTTCCTCCTGCGAAGAAGAAAGGAGACAAACCCCAGCTTCACTGTGTGACCTTCCAACTCACTGCTCAGACGTAACTGGAGCGGGGAGGTGTCCTTGACGTTTTGCAGCATTCCTACAAGCCTGCCACCATCAACCCTGGTCCACGTCAGCTTGGTAAACACTGCTCTTTAAGCTGGATGGCCCAGGAGCATAAATGTGGTCCTCAAGTCAGAATCCCAACTGTCTCCATGAAGCGACCAAATTAAAACGCACAGGTCTTGCCTGGATCTAACCTGTTCTCTGGCTGAAGGACTGCAGACCAGAAATAAAGCCGTGAAGCACCACAGCCATGTGATTCAGTAGCAACTAATTATAACCTTCAAAGCCTTTGAGAAATAGAACCAGAAACACCATAAGGTGCTTTTCCTCTGTCCACTCCAGAAACCTAGTTTCATTTATAAGACACTGAACTCCCCAGGTCTCCTCAATCACAATTCTAATAAAAAACTTTTGTGAGCACCTGTTGTTTGTGCTTTACTTACTTTCCTATGAATGGAAAAACCAATTATCCAAGGACAGGTAATAGAATGCATAAACTTTGGAATAGTTCAGCTTGAAAGACAGACAAATCAGGAACCTAAAGGTCATTCTAAAAAATGTTATTTACAGATCAGAAACTGTTGCTATCATGAGGTCAAAGGGTTGTGGTGTGGATTGGGAGGTTAATATTTCTAATCACAACCCCAGGACCTTAGGATGAAAAATGGGATGAAAATAATTAAGGAATTCAGAAAGACGACACACTAATTAATAAACTTGTGAATGTTGGGTTGCTATTCTTAGCAATAAGGGGGGTTCTATATCACTACTAATCAATTACTCTTGTCATGGCTGAAGTGGAATTTCTAATAATTTAATAAACATTTAAGGCATCTTTCCAAACAGTACTGAACTGAGAAATTGAGGTGAAATCTCTTTCAGGAATAACTGTTATGGAATCAAAACTACAAATGCAAATACAGACTATCCAAAATTTTTATTTATATATATATATCTAGCAATTAATTAATTTTCTTGATTCAATTTTAGCTCAGATATGGGCACATGCATTCCAAATTTCACAAGAGCTAGGGCAGAATCAGTCCTATTCTCATGCTATGGTTTTAAAAAACAAACCAGCAATATAGACCAACAAGCTACCTCCAACGATCCCACAGCATTTGTTAGTACTATAGATCCTGGCTCACTATGTGGTCTTCAAATGTCCTATCAAATGTTTATACTGTTTGCTACATGATCTAAGCAGTTCTGTGTACTCTTGGCAATTCACCACACTAATGAAAGGTTTAACATATCAGGGGAGATAAATAATTAAGGAATTCAGAAGGGAGACACAGCTGTCCTTCAAAACCAAATTTTCAGGAGAGAAAGGATTAATTTGCAATCACATATGTAACCCCCAATATGAGACTGAATTTAAATAGTCGCAAGGAAATACCCAGAGACTGAGTCCTGCCAGTGCATGTGGCCTCTGCTGTACATAGTCAGCCTGGTCTATCTGTGGGGCCGTGTACATAAGCACGGAGTCTGAAGCAGGCCACCTGCAGATGGATAACCCAGTCACCTTGTGGCCAACAATGCTAGTCTTCAGGTTCTATTTTATTTTAGGTTTGCTCTCCTTCATAAAGTTTTCAAGTATTATGGAACAAATTGGTGTAATATTTCATAACAGATACCTTGGGGATCATCATTAAAATGAGACGAGCATCTGGGGATATAACCCAAGTGGCTAAAAAAACGCTGGCTATGTAAATAAGTGATTCTGGTTGAGTGACCTGTTATGAAAGCAGGTAGTGAGTGTCTAATACAGAAAGAGATACTGCATACCTTCTGGAGAATTCATGCATTCCTCTGCAATGATATAGGGCTAACTGAGGCCAACAGGCCAGTAGGCAGTCTGCCAGCAATCCTGTCCTTAGAAAAGGAAGCGTGTGATTTGAGCAAGGAGATAAAAGGAGAGAAGGGACCAGAAAAGAAAGGGAGGAAGCCGGGTGGTATCTCAGCACCTTTAGATTTCATTGTCTGTAAAGAGGAACCTGCAGTTCCCCAGATAACTCTAATTCTGAGAGTGTCCTGACGATAAGTCTAAGAGTGTCCTGAGATGTGGCTGAGAAACAAAACAAAACAAAGACACCTCCCCCTCACTGAAATTCTCAAAATGCAACCATGACAAATGAGATTCCAGCTCATCATGTCCTTTCAAATGATGGGAAACCATTCTTGGTGTCAAATGAACACATGAGAAGCGATAAGTATAGAGGAATGAAATGTCATGGGTTCATCAGGAAGTTCCTTGGAAACTTTGAAGCCATTCTTGCCCTCGCATTTAGAACAAGAGATAACTGATTTCTTTCCTCCAGAGCGAAACCTCACCCAAACAGCCGAGTCTGAAAATCACGGTGTTCCCTTATAGACTCTTCAGAATGCTGGCTGGGTTTCTACAGACACTTTTCACACTACAAGAGCTCTCATTATAAAAATTGTAAAATTAAAGGGAAGTTGCAGATACGCTGCTGGGTCTTCATTACAGAACTGATTAAGACGCAGAGTAAGCAGAGGCAGCAGTAAAAGTCACCTTCCACATGACGGAGACCCACACGGGCATTTGAGTACTTTCCGTGCGTGTCTGCCAGCCGGACTGACCGCAGGCCCTGGACATGTCCTCGTGGCCAAAACTGTTCTTGGCTCATAAGATCCAGCCAAACACACCAAGCCTCAATTCTACAGTTTCAGTCAATGAATCCAGAAACCACTTAACAACTTACCTTGTTCTCTACTATCATCCAAAGAAAAAAAATGATGTATGGCTAGTGACTTACAGACAGTGTAAGAAAATTTCACCAGAAGTTCTTATACTTGAGGAAAATGCCACAAAAATCCCAATTTCATCTCTACGATACTTGCTCACTGTTGTGTGTGTGTAGTTTGTTTAAAAAATTCAGAGAAGTCACTTCTTTTAGATGAGAATTGGCCCATACCTGCCTACATCAGTGGCTGGCCCTGATACAATAACCCTTCTGTCCAGTCTAATTTCTTATATCAGACAAAACTGATTACCTACGCCTGAGTTTGTCTGTGTTTCTCTGTCCAAACCATGGTTCCTGATCTAACCACCCTTGTCTGGATCAAAGTCCTAAGTAGCCCGCTTTCGGAAAAGACAAACAGTGGCTGGGCCTATGTGGACCATGAACACCTTCAAGTCCTCCTACCCAAGGAGACGGCAATTTTTTTTCCCTCTTCTTGGCCTCCACCTGTAACAGAAGCTGTTAGAAGGCTGTCCTTCCTTCCTCCTTATCAAACTAACGAACTGCCCCATTCAAATCCATTGGTCTTCCCACCCTTGCTTCAACAAATAACAGAACCTTAATAGTAGGAAAAACACAGTATATGTTTATAGTGGCAGATGCCCAAGAATTAGAATTTAAAAAAAAAATGATAGCTAAAAAAATGTCTTTTCTCTTACAATCCCCAATCTACATTCAGCAAGTAAGCTTATTCCTAAAGATTACTGCACCCCAAGAACTGAGCAGAAAGCTTAGACATTTGCCTGCCATCACAACAGCAGAATTTATCACTATGTGAAAACATTGCAATGCTCAGGTACTCAGTCAAGGCTTATATTCCATAAATCCTTAATGAGAAATCCCACTTTTGCCCAGAAAATTAGGTTTTAGCTTTTTTCGCTATTGGGCTGTTCTTAGAAGGAAAAAAAAAAAAAAAGACATACAGAAATGCCTATCCAGCCAATTAAGGAATTTGTTCTCAGGTCACTAAAGCCAAAAAGTGACAGTAAGTGTGATGTCTCTACCTGCCACCTTCACCTTGAGCAAGTCTTTTGAGGCCCTCACTTTGATCATTTTGCTAAATGAAGAGATTATATCATGATGTTCAACCTTTTTATACAAAGGACCTGTTTTACAAGATTTTCTTCTCATATTTTGAGAGATTTTTTTTTTCCCTGATTCAATTCATTCCCTTACTTTATTATTCAGAGACATATAAATGCCAATCTTCATGTGTGACTACCTTCTTATCATCCGAGTCTGGGCTCAAAGGTTCTATCCTCCATGGGGCTTTCCCTGACAACTCTGTCTAATGTTAGCCACCACCCCATCTTCCATGAAATCAAAGCCTCTACTCACACCTCCAGCCCACACTCAGTTTCTCTCTACCACAATACCCCCCTTTATTTCCTGCACTGTCAGCATGATTCTCATTTGTTTATGGTCTGTGTTCTTCCACCAGAACACAAGCACCCTGAGAGTGGGTCTACGTCTGTTTTGTTCACATGGGTATCTTCGGCCTTGGAAATAGGGTGTTCGGTACACTCACAGGTACTCAGCAAATGTGTTGAATGAAGGAAGGAACAAATGAATTAACGAATCAGGCTTCTGAATGATAAGATTCCAACCAAACATAAAAAAGATTGGCCATGAACATTAGATTCTTCTACTAACCCTGTGTTATCATAAAGCAGTGGTCCCAACCACAGGCAATTCTGCTCCTTATCGCCTCCAACCTGGGGATATTTGACAATATCTTCTGACATTTTTAGCTATCACAACCAGAGGGGAAGTGCTATCAGCATCTAGGGAGTAGAGGCTAGGGATGCTGCTAAACATTCTACAATGCACAGGACAGCTCTCACAAGAAAGAATTGTGGTCCGAAATGTTAATAATGCCGAAGATGGAAACTGTCATAGATGATCTGTTGGTATTTTCAGACTTTGCATATAACCCACCTGCCTTGACAAGCCCTTCATGGAGTCCTGACTGGGGAGTCTCTGGACAAGAGAATCAACAAGTTCTCTTCTCACTCCAAGATTTTATGATTCTATAGTTCTAAACGATCTTAGCAGCCCTCATGCCATATGATAGCATGAGTTTTTAGTATATGTTTTCTGATTTGGGTATTTTACCAAGACTCTTTCAAGAAAAATCCAAGATTAAGGCACTGACTGGCCCATCTTTCTTAGTGACAAGGCCCTCGCACCCACCCTTGTGCTGCTAGTGATCCTGTGGGTTTTGTGAGTAAGGGGCCAATGTCATTAAAAACGGCCAAGTTCTACACTTAGCATGTGGCCTCCGAAACTTCTGTGAAAAACACAATGCATATTTTCTCCCCTCCAATGTGAAAAATTATTGTCTTTCAAAGCGATAGGGCCCCAGGCTACTTAAAAATCACTCTTCAGAGGACAAGTAATGTGTTCTTTTTTTTTTGGTAACCCCAGGGCCCAGCACAGGTCTGGCCCTGATGAGATTTGTGGTACGAATGAGTGACTGTGAGCATGCCTGCTTTCCAGAAGAAAATTAACCAGCACCACCAAATCAAACTAAACTTTTAGGAACCTAAGCAAGTCCAGAGAGCATCCATGACAGGAAAAACAATGCAAAACAAAATTTAATGCTATATGACACTCCCCACCCCAACCAATAAAGCTAAGGAAGCAACATTATAGTAATTAGCTGAACACTGGAATGCTAGGAATTCTAAGTCCTGACTTGTCCTTGAGATTTAAGTAAGTGGCCATCTCCTTTTCCTCATCATCTGTGGGAAGGTGCCTCTGGCCGCACTGTTCCACCCGTGTATTTGTGACACTGCTAAGCTACTCCAAACGGATGTGATACCTGAAGTCATCACCTGTGGCTACACACTTGAGACCATGTGTCTGCCTTTCCCTCACAAAACTTTTTCTTCTTGTTTGGAAAGCCTGAGGAACAATTCTGCCCTGTAGCTCAAAACTGTATACACATTCTCAGTGGAGGGAAGTGTAACAAAATTAGGTAAAAGCAGAATTTTCTCTCCTTGGCCTCTCTGAGAAATATTTAAACAATGTATTATTTGTGTCTTCCTTAAATCAAAAAGAAGAATCCACTCTAAAAGTTAATTGCCAAGAGGCTCATAATGTCCACTAGAGAGGAGATCTTAAAGACCCTATAGTCCAACATCTTCATTTTTCAGACAGCGACACTGAGAGCTCAAGAAAAATAACCTGCCCGAGCCTTCTGGAACACAAATTCTCTCAAGTCAGAAAAAAAAAAAAAATCTTTTGAATTCCGTAATTTGAGAAAGGAACTAAACAGTAAAGACACTCCATGAGTGTTATTCAGTTCATCAACAGCTATTCACTGTTACAGTCCCTGCCCCATATATTCTCAGTAATAAGAGTCCTTCTTCACCAGGCAGGCACATTCCAGAATAACCACCAATGTCTCCTCTGCCCTGAATTCACACTCAGGAGAGTAACTGATAAGGTGCAAAATCCACTGTCTGCAGTTTGACGGTGCAAAGAACTTCTTAGGCATGCAAGCAGTGTGTTCATACTTTGGAAACACATTCGGAAGACTGAAAGTTGCTGACAAAGGTAAACACAGAAGAACAAGAGCTATAACACTGAATTATCTTTCTTTAGAATCCAACCTTATAGAATCAGATCAAGGTTATGTAGTAGCTTTATGCCTGTCAAATCTAGCCCATGAGAAACATCGTCTTGTTTCTTATGGAAAATGTGCACCGCCATCAAAGTCACTGAAGAGTCTGGCTGAATGACCCTTAGGGGTATCTAGAGATACCAGGGTCAGTGCATGTAAAATGGAAAAGGGAAGAGCAGTCAGTCCTATAACACCTGGCAAGAAAGCCAGCCTCTTTGTGGCACATCTAAATCAGCGGCTCAGACCGATAATACCAGAATATTGTTGATACTGGATTTCATTTCAAACTTTATATATTAATAGCACACTGAAACCAACTGCAACTTGGAATATTCTTCTACATTTACTAACATATTAATTTATCTTTATTTTTTATTTCATTTATCTAATTTTATTTCTGGTAGATATCTATACTCATTTATTGGATATAAAAAGGCTAAATGTATCAGAAAGTCTGGGAGTCATCTTTAACTTTTTAAATATTTTCCATATGGGTGTCTTATAAAAGGATCCCTTTATCATTCTGAAGAGAATGGCTTAGAAACCAAGAAGAGATTGAGATCACCATGTTTGCTCACATTTTTCTCCATGCGGTAGAATAATTTTACCTACATTTTAAAGGTCCAAATAATTCCCATTATTTAAGATAGTGGTTCTCAAAGTCTGGTCCCTGAAACCACCCAAGAACTTGTTAGAAATGCAAATTCTCAGGTTCCACCCCGAAACTCTGAAGATGAGGTTCACTCTCAGGCTGATTCTGGAGCTCACTCAAGTTTTAAGACCAAGCTCAAATTTTCCTTCCTGTATGAAATTGTCCCTGAGACCCCCAGCTAGAACAGAGAGTGTGCTCTTCTCTACTGCACTGGAACCCTACTTTTAAATGCTGTTGACTGAATGAATGCAATAATATCTATGCAGTCCTTAAAGAACATAGGATGGGACTAATGTTTGTGAATATTTAACTTCTTATTTGCCAGTTAACAAGAAAATACTAAGTTGCAGACCCAGCATCAGATGCTTATAAGAGCACATGCATAAAAGACGATTACTGTTCTTGAAAGAATGAATATTGTAGCCAATGTAATGCTGATAGTGATATTCATCTCCCTTAGAAACTTCAGAAGGGTTCATGACATGGCGTCCTTGCTATTTCTGAAGTAGGACATGGCAATCCACAAAGGAAAGAATCAGAGTATTTTATCCAGAAAATACTAAGAGTTGGATAAGTCCTCAGGATCCCAGACTTTTCTATGACAGGAAGCTTTTGTGATAAACAAAATCTTATTAGAAAATACCTCCAAACTTGTAGTGGTCATTTGATTTTTCCACTAAACCTATAGTGCAGAGCTAAACTCTCAGTAAGAACCAACATCTGAAGACACGGATGTGTTTGGAAATCCCTCAAAAGAAGGGTATGTGCTTTAAGCTAACCAAGGAACTTTCCAGAAAAAAATGGCGGCACATTGTCTCAAACTGCTAACAAAGGGGTGGCTGAAAGAAGAGAGGAAAACAGACCAAAAACAAAAGAGTTTGGCCACACCAAAACAACAGATCTACAGGACCTTCAAAGCAAACACAGGACTTAAAACTTAAAATCGCAGAGTTCAGAGATAAAATTCATCAACTGTGTCCTGCCCAGGAACCTAGCCAGGACCCTTCTAAACTGCTAAAGGACTGCAGAAGAAAGACAAACCATCAAGACTCAAGCTCAAGTTCTGAAAGCAGAATTAAGCAGGGCTTCAGAAGGGGATTTAAAGAGATATTGCTCGCATTATCTAGGGGCCAAACTAAAAGTTCTGATAGTTATGTCCCAATCAAAGACAAGTAAGTTATAAAAAAAAAAATGAACTGAGGCAAGAGGGGGAGGAGAGGTGACAGAAAAAAATGGCATAGAAAAGACCAGTATCTATTTTGAAAGAACAAGACACAGAAGAAAATTATATACAACAATTAACGGAGTCTATGAAACAAGAGATCAAAGATAGGATGACAAGAAATCAGAATGAGATAAAAGAGGAGTTGGCAGTTGAAGAAAGAAAACGATGACAAAAATATCATCACAGAACTAATACATATATTAAAGTTATAAGAGGTAAAATCCACAAACCAAAAACAATATTGATGATGTGGAAAACAGTCTTCAAAAAACTGCACAAAATGCAGAGGAAAAGGACCAGTAGATGAAAGCAAGTAGAAAAGATGACAGATAAGAAGGTTTGAAAACTGAGATTGAACATACAGATAAAAGGTATTCTAGAAGCAGACAGCAAAACAAAACATGCTCAAATCTGTGACAGAAAATACTTAGTTGAAATAAAAGAGTATCTGATGTTCTAGGAAAAAGTAATATAGAATTATCAAAATTGAGACATCTTGGAGAAGTTATAGAATTTCAAGGATAAACACCGAATTCTATTAAGACATTTAAAAATCAGTCAATTACAGGAGAAAAAGTCAGGCAGCCTCTGACTTTTTCACAGCAGCGTTTAATGATAGAAAACAGTGAAGTAATGTCTATAGAAGCTTGAGAAAGAAAGAACAAAACCCAAGTATTCAGTCCCCAACTAAGTTCACAACCACATATAAAAGTAGAAAAAAACAATTTTCCAATCAGCGTATTCAGGGAATGCAGCACGTAAGTATTAATAACTCTTCTTCAAAATCTATTCAGTGATGAAGTATTAATAACTCTTCTTCAAAATCTACTCAGTGATGTATCACAGATCCAACCAAGAGAAGTTTCAAAATCAAGATCTCAAGAATAGAGAATTTGGCAGTAAGCAGAGGCTGTGAGCTCCAAATCCACTTACATTTACAATGAAGACTGAATAATTAATAATACTTACAAAACAATATTATAACCCCTTCAGTGTAATAATAATAATAAATTATTCCATAATAATAACCATAAAAGTATATCGAATTGGAAAAAAATCCTCAAGCATAACAATAATATAGAGGTGGGGAGGGTAAGTATTTAATATAAATGGGTAAATATTCTCAACTTTCATAGCAGGACATAAATACATGACATTGTTTCATTTCTGAAGTTAATAAATCAAACAAAGGTATAAGCTCATTAATTAAAGTTAAAAATTTAATTAGCAATAAAAATAAAAATAGACTATATAGCTTTTAATTACCAGAGGGAGGAAATCAAAGAAAATGCAGATTGTATAGTAAAAGGCAGAGGACAAAGGAAATCACACAGAAATATAAAAGAGAATGCATAAAATTAACTAGAGTCAAGAATATATATTATATTAATAAATGTGAATTGGATAACACTTCTTCTGGAAAATAACACCAAGCTCTAATTGGATTTTGTCTATAAGAGACATGCATACAGCAACAGGACACAAAAAGTTTTAAACTAAGAATATGGCCAAAGATACACCAAGCGAAAGAAAGTAGGGATCATGATTAATATTATTCACGGTTAAATTCAAGACACAAAAGCTTTTAAGATGATAAAAATGATCATTTAATAATGTGAAAAAGTAAAACCCACGAGGAAGATTTGTTATGAATATTTATGCCCCCTAATAGCACCAAATAGATAAAGAAACAAAATGGTGACAGATACAAGAAATAGGCATAAGCAATTAACAGATTAAATGGAGGAAGACCACTAGGGATCTAATTTATATAATTAACAAAATGTTGAGTTAAGAGATACATTTCAAATTCTACACCTGGAAATAGAAAATACATTTTCATTTCAAGCATCTGTGGGACATTTACAAAGGTTTTCAAGTGCCATGGAGGTTTACAAAAGTTTTCAATGCCAGAATTAAGAGATAATAAATTACGAATACAAAAGCATTCTATAATTTCTACTTATAATGCAATAAAGCTAGGAACAAAGAAAGAAAATGAAAATTTCAAAGACTTGGGAAAAGTCTTTAATATTCTCCTAAGCAATTTCTGGGATAACCAGAAATAAAAACTCAACAGCTGAATGTGACTTTAAAAACGCAATGTATTTAAAATGTGGAATTTGGTAAAAGCTGTACTTAGAGGAAATTTCATAGCTCTATGAAAATTATAAATTAAGAAATAATAAGACTTCATTATAAATCAAGAAATAACAATGCTAAAGGAATCAAACATCTAACTCGAGTACAAAAAAAAAGGAAAATAAAAAGAAAAGTGGAAGAAAGAATTTGATTATGATAAAGATAAAAAATCAGGAATCAAAATATCAAATAACAATGGAACTGACCCAGTAACCACTTATTTTTTAAAAATATAATACGATGTAAAATTAAATAAAAACTAGCTAGCCTAATTAGAAAATAAAAGCAGGGAACAGAAAAACACAACTACAGAAAATTAAGGATAAGAAGCAGAAAATATCCACAAATGTAAAGGAAACTAGATTATAATCTAAAAATTACCATGTGCAACTCATGGCACTATTTGTAAACCTAATGTAATGAATAATTTTCTAGAAATACATATATTACTAAAATTAATCCAATAAGAAACCATATCAATGAGAAACTAGGAAATAGTCCAACAGGTAACCCAACCACATGACAGTCTTAGGAGACACGAAAGAATCAGTAAATCAGATGTTTTTTAACCTGGTCTAAAGTCTAAAGCACAACAGTGTTATCAATGTGTGTAACATAGATATTAAAGCTCAGCCCAAAACAATTCCTCGTCATCATCATCACGAGCAGACCGATGTCACTTATAAATATTGAGGCAAAAATTTAAAATAAAACCCAGGTGCTCATTAAAGGACAATCCCTCCATGATCAAGAGGAATTGGCTGCAAGAAGGCAGTGTTTCCATACAAGAAAATATATCAATATTCCACTATATTAAGAGGTCAAAAGAGAAAAAAAAATAATTTGATCAATACAGAAAAGGCTGAACAGCATTTGATGAAATTCAAGTTAAATTCAGCATCATGTTTAATGATAAAACATCAGAAAAGTTCAAGTTAAAAACCAGACAAGGATTATCACTAGCACTTAGCATTGTTGTGGAAATGCTGGTCAATGCATTTGTGCAAGAAAATAATGTAAGAGAAATAACTATTGAAAAAGAGAAGATAGGCCGGGCGCGGTGGCTCACGCCTGTAATCCTAGCACTCTGGGAGGCCGAAGCGGGCGGATCGTTCTGAGCTCAGGAGTTCGAGACCAGCCTGAGCAAGAGCGAGACCCCTTCTCTACCAAAAATAGAAAGAAATTAATTGGACAGCTAAAAATATATAGAAAAAATTAGCTGGGCATGGTGGCACATGCCTGTAGTCCCGGCTACTCGGGAGGCTGAGGCAGCAGGATTGCTTGAGCCCAGGAGTTTGAGGTTGCTGTGAGCTAGGCTGACGCCACGGCACTCTACTCAGGGCGGTAGAGTGAGACTCTGTCTCAAAAAAATAAAAATAAAAAAAAATAAAAAAAAAGAGAAGATAAAGTTTTCAAAATTAACAAATAAGGCAAATTACCTAAGTGTGGGCCCAAGTGAGCGACACCTTGATTTTCTACCTCATGATGTGAAAAATTTCCAACAAATTTTAACATTTAAAACAATCATCAAATGTTAAGCAAATGGAGTGATTAGGCAAGGTACTGGTTATCAATAAATTTAACTTTCCTACTCCAGGTTACTAAGACTGCTGATTCTTCTGCCCACAGTGACATTCTTTTTCCTACTCTGTCTGGGATCCTTTAATGACTACTTAAGTCAATAATCTCAGATGATCCCTAGCCACTGAGTTTAGGAACTCCAGCCTTCAGGTCACGAAGATAATTTTTATTGATTATTTCTGCATATCATCAATTCTCAATCAACAAGTTGCTCTGTCCCTACATGTAAAACCTTTTAGTACCATGAAAAGAAAGGCTACACTCTTTATTGCCTCCTTAATTTTAAATAAATAAATAAACAAACGGAATTCAAGCAGGTGGAGGGAAAATTGAGAACGAGCTCCTGTTGTGAACAACCCAATCCTTTGTCTCAACCTTGGAATGGTCTTCGAATGAGTGTTTTCTCCCAAATTTTCTCTGCATGTCATCAGATTGGTATCCCTGCAAATTCATGGTTTCAACTCTACCCAGTAATCTGATGTTTACACAGTTCAATCTCCCTCCCATTCTTCATTGTGTCTAACTGAAAAGAGGAACAGGCTCCGTTTTCCTCTCTGGCTTTCCCTTCCTCACCTACGTGGGCACTTATCCTTTACCTCTTACCTCCTGTCACAGTGGAAGGGGAGCTCCGACCCTCCAGCAGCTAAGGCTGATTCCTCAAATTGGGCTTTTGAGTCAATCCTCACCTGCCTCATCTGGTAGCCGACCTGACTGTTATTCCTTCTGCATTTTCAATTTCTCTTTGACCACTAGCTAAGTCATTCCCACCTTAACTCTCACCCACTGGGGAAACACACACACATGAGTTTGGATTTCAACTCCATGACTTATGAGCTATATGAATCCTTGACAAACTATTTAAATTCTCCAAACCTCTAGTTCCTCATCCATACACAGTAATCCATATTTCACAGGGCTGCTGTGTGGAATAATCTGGATAATGAACATAAAGCATTTGGCACAGTTTCTGGCATATACAAAGACTTAATTATAATTGCCAGTATTACCATTAATTCCTCCTTTTCACACACAAACTGCTTTTATGCTCTTTCCTTCTTGGATTCTTTACATCTGGCTTTTGTAACTACCATTCTGCTGGAACAAATTCACCATGGTCAGGAGTTACTTTCTTAGGACCAATGATAGGATACTTTACTTCTGAACTTTACTTAACCATTGTTTACGTGCCATTCTCCACCATAGCCACTTTTCCCTCTAAATAGCTCCCTTCCGTGGGTACCTGTGACTCCCTCCACACCGACCCTTCCCCCGGCACCACCCATTTGCATTCATCCTTCAGTCCCAATTTCTCAACCTTGGCACTAGTGACATTTGGAGCTGGATAACTGTTTGTTGTCAGGGGCTGTCCTGGACATTGCAGGATATTTAGCAGCATCCCTGACTTCACCCACAAGATGCCGGTAGCATCTTCCTCCACCCCAGTAGAGACAACCAATAGTGTTTCCATTGGTCTCTCTGGAGACACTGCCAAATGACCCCAGGGAAGGGGACAAAAATCATCCCCAACTGAGTGCCACTTTCTCTTGAAAGCCTTTCCTGGCACCCCTAGGCTGGGCTGAGACCCCTCCTAGGGGCCCTGAATGTCCCACGCACTTTCCCACAGTACCATCTGCTTAACTCTCTGCACATTGCGTCGTGGGTTCCTTGAAAGCCGAGACCGTGTGCTATTCCAATCCAGCTCTAGCCAGACTCCAGAACTTACAATATATATCGTTCTTCCTGTATTTGGAAACAAATGTATTGTAAGACATAGTTTAATAACAGATTTTCAAGGGAGAATTCTGTGCACACTAAATGTAAACTTTGATTGTAACATACATCCCTTTAGAGGAATGCATAAATGTGGGGAAAAGTGAGGACACAAGGAATCAGCCTTTTCATCAGACGGCTGAGCTGACGGGCTGTATGTTTGTGGAGATGCTGGAGATCAGAATTAGAGCTTTAGCTTCAGTCCCATATGGCCATGAGCTAGGGTCTGGCTTGGGGCTGGCGGCGAGTCCCTGGCAGATCAGCTGGGCCCTGTCGCTGGCCTCTTTCCCTCTCTATTCTCAAGGGCAAGTCAGCTCCTTCCCTAATCTCAGTGCCATCTTGTCTTAAGACTCCCCAGCAGATCTGGCATTTTCAAACTTAAGGAAGGACATGTTTCTGCTTTCGTCCTCCTTTTCTCATATCCTTGTGTGCATTACTGTGCTCCTAAACTCTTCCTGCTTCTGGCAAGGAAATATCAGACAAAAAGGAGTGTCCTTACAAAGTACAGTCTTTACTCATAAAACATTACTGCATTTCAGAAGCCTGGTGTATTTGGGGGATGAGAAACATCAGGATTGAAAAGAACTAACTGGTCTCCAAACAGTTTTATTTCCGTGGAATTACTCAAAAAAATAAATCTTCAAAGATCCATGTATTAAAGTCGAGTGAGGTCACTGATGGCCAAGGTTCTACACAATGTAGGCTAAGCTCTCCCTTCCCCAAAGCTAAGAACCCCAGGCATCTAGCTCCTTTGCCAGAACACCAAAACCTGTATTTCTCCTGAAAGAATTCTTAGCGCAAGTGTTCCTTCACATTTACAATTAAGTGAAAAAATAAACTGCAATAGAACGAATACTCTGTTACTATTCAAATAATATAGGCTAGCATTTAAATATAGAAAAATGACCAGAAGCCCTATGCCCTAAACTCTTAACAGTGAAGTTTTCTCCAGGGTTAAGGTTGAAAAGAACTTTTGCTTTGTCTGAATTCCAAATCCTGTCATTTTTGTATTATTTTTTATTAGTATGTGGGTTTTACAAGCTGGAAATTATTTTTAAAGCTTAAGTGTTTTCAGAGAAATCAGAAAACAAGCTAAATAGTCTCTGTCTCTTTTAAAAATCCCCAGGCCCATGAATGGTTGGCCAACAAATCAGCCCATATTTTAGGGAACGTGTGGGTGTGTGATCATTTTTGTGTTTAAATACTTAATATGAATCCACACAACAATGTCGGCACATGAACAAAAGAGGCACAGACAAGACTGACCATAAAACACTGACTGCCTGTTAGCAAGAGGGCCAGATGTCGATGCTTTGCGAGCTGTCTTCATAAACTTCAGATAGGAGGTGTCTCTCATACAAGAGAAAGCAAGGTTTAGCAGGAACACACATTTGAACACAAAATGTAAGCAATAATCAATCCGTTGACCGAACTGACCAACCATTCCATTTAATGTTCAATGTTGTTCTGTGAGGCCTGATGGAGGATATAGCCTCTGATCTCAAAAGACTATATACTTTACCATATAGCCCCAAACACATAGAAACATCTTAAATTGCTCCAGGAAATATTAGAAGTGATACAATCCTTTACCTTCTGGAGCTACATGGGCTACTAGACATGACCACCTCATCCCACAACCGAGATCAAGTGGGAAATCTGAGACTCAATGAGGTCAAGACTGGCTTAGAAATATCTTGCTGTTGCCAAGGTCCATTCCATCTCATATCTAGACTGGTGAAGAGTCTCCATTGACCTGGAGCTCTCTGCCCTCATTTAAAAAAAAAAATCATTTTCAATTGAGCCAAAAACAAATATTTATTGACCAGCTGCCATTTGTCAGCACCATCCATTTATTGAACATTTAAGTTCTTACTAGGAACTGGTATGGTTCTAGACATGGGAGAAAAACAAAAACCACGACGGGGACAAAAGCTGGCATAAGACATGCTTTCTCTTACAGAGGTTAAAATATAGTTGGGACAAGACTGACATCAAAAAATTAGAGAATAAAGAATTCCAAACAGTCGACAATGAAGCGTAGATCGTCACGGTCCAAGCACAAAGATAGAGAGGGCAGTGATGATTACAGCAGTTGGGAAAGGAAAGGACACAATTTAAGGCTAAAAAGGGTGGGTTTGATCACGAATGTTCTTGAAAGCTGGGCAGCCAGCACAAATCAATAGAACCAGCAAAGGTTTTAGCAAAGAAAGATAATAGGACCTCACCCTACTAGTTAGGATTTGGCTCCCTGGTGTACCACCTGACCTCAGGCAAGATACAGAAATGCCTCCTGACCTGTATAATGGGACTAAAAAATATCCACCTCTTGGGGATTAAGTAAGATAACATCTATGAAGTCTTAAATGTCATTTCATTTCCTCCCTCTCTTCATTAGGAGAGCAACAAGGACCGCTTATCATCCTTAATCAGGAGAATGGGATATAATGGAAGCTGTGTCCTCTCAAGATTATTTTGGCAGCACCATGAAGGACTTCTGGGGCAGGGAGGATGGTGAGACACAAGCTGCTAAGGCAGCTGCTGAGATGGTCCAAGGATGACATAAAGCAGGCCTGGGCGAGGACGATGCACTGGGGTTAAGAGGAGGGGTCAAACCTGCATGATACTTAGAAGGGAACAAGGACAAAATCCAACTCTTGGTGAACTCCATCTAATAACCAGGTCACCGCTCTCTGACCCATCCACAGACTAATGAGATAGGGGACGAGTCTGATTTTTTTTAATATGTTAAGAGCAGTCTGTTTTTTAGTGATAGATGAAAAATTATACTTTTAGCTGAATTTAAAAAGACCAACACCAATGAACGTGTAGAATGTCACCCAAGAAGCAACAGTCCTTAGGTCAGTATTCAGAGACAGTATATCACCCCATGATACTAGCATTCCTGTATATTTTCTATTTAACTAGATGGCAAAAAAATTACCTAGACCAGCACTGTCAGGTAAAAAAATAATGCTAGCCATGTATGTAATTTTAAACTTTCTAGCAGCCAGAAACAGGTGTAATTAATTTCAAATAATATAGTCTATTTAGCCTAATATAGCCAAAAATATTATTTCAATATTATCAATATAAAACATTAATGAGATATCTTACATTTTTTTCTAACAAGTTTCAAAATTCAGTTTCAAAATAATTTAGACTTATAACAACATTATCCATTTGGACCAGGCACATTTCAATTGCTCAACAGCCACGATACTGGACAGCACAGACCTAGACAACCTTAAAGGATCCCTTTGAACAAAGAACTTATTCAAGAGTTTTTCATTGGCCCTCACCTCGAGGTAGTTAGTTACCTAATGCAGCTGAACATCTGGAGTGAGAGATTTAAAATGCTAATCTAATCACATCTGTTGTCATGCTGACAGCCCTGTAATACCTTTACATTTTCCTTAAGATATAAAAGACTAAGTCAGGGATCCCCTCCCATTCAAAAAGGAAAGTCTGGTATATTGTTTTATGAATTAATCTTTATATCTTCTCTTTGTAATAATAGAGACACAAAGGTCTTCCTCAAAGTATGATGTCTCCATCACCTACATTTTCAAACTGGTCATTTTCAGAATGCACCAACCCCGGAGCTGATTCAGCTGAAAAAAAACCTTTGGCCAACAAAGACTGTGTTGAACCTGAGCCTAGCAGCACCCAGCACAGCAGTTAAGAGCATTGGCTTGGAGCCCACCTGTCTGAGTTTGAATCCAGTCTTTACCACTTGACAATTGTCTGATCTCAACAAGTTGTATAACCTCTCTATGCATCCATTTCCTCGCTTACCAAAAGTGCTAAAAATGGTACTATTTCATAGAATTATATTAATAGTAAGGATTAAATGAGGTAATGCATAAAAATTACTTTGGCACATAGTCTGTCGCCAGTGATTCTTAGCTCTTATTTTCATGGACTTCTCTAGTCCTGCAGAAATGTCAATATCATGTTTCTCAACCATCTCAAAGAGGTTTGTAGGCAGATCTGCACAATGGGAAGGACACAACTGGCCTGCGTTCACATCCCTGTTTTCACACCTAACACATAAGTGTCTGTGTGCAAGTTATTAATACTTAACCTGTATGTGCTCCTGTTTTCTCATATGCTAAATAGGAGGAACAATAAAATTGGGCCCACTGCACAATACAGTGAGGATTAAATTAGACAACAGAGATCACAGGGAATCTGGCCCTTAGAAAATTTAGTTCCTGCCCTCTTCTGAATACCATTAGCATTTCCCCTTTTCCTTCTGCATCAGAGCCTGTTGCTTTGACCACATTAGTTTGGGGATGAGTTGGGGTACATCTCTTCTGAGTGAAGACAATGCAAAGGGAAACAATTATAACAGTACTGTTTATTACTCCAGTGGGCATTTATCTTACCAAATCTTTACCATGTCCTTCATCATCACTAAAATCCATCCTACAAAAGCCATAGCAAGCCATCTCAGCTACTGACTCCAAGGACTATTCTGTGAAGAGCATGGTGATTTTGTTCCATGATGATACATTCTCACGAGGTTAGAGGATGTCCCCTGAATATTCCCAACTTCCTTTAAAAGTCTACAAAGCCATTTGTCATTCGAGGTGAGTCATCCATGGTGTACTGGAAAGGGCTGGTCAGAAGACAAGGTTTGGGTCTCTGTCCTGGCATTTACCCAGCTATGCCTTTGGGAAAGTCACTTGACCTCTGTGGGTCACAGACAGCACTTCTGCTTCATGGGATTGTCGTGGAAAACAAATTTGTGTACGGTATACTGAAAGCCTTTTGTCTAATTTCTGAAGAGCTTTGCAAATCAATGAAGGCAGGGATTTATCTAAACCTGACTTCCACACTTTTATGTTTTGGTAGTATATTTTAGGACTTTGCTCTGAGATATAGAAGGGGGACTCTTGCTTTATGTTTCTTGTGTCATCTCCCTCCTAGTCCCAAAGTCAGTAACTGGGGATCCAGACCTCAGACTTTGAAAGCAGGAATGGGATGAGGCAAAGGCGAGACGCCTGGGGCCGGGGTGACTCAGGGCTGTGGAATCCATTAACGGTGAAAGGCCCTCAGCATTCCTCCTCCATGTCAGGTCTCTGGGTTAGCAAGGTACAGACAACAGATGGAGGAAACAGGCATATTTCTTTGTGGACCAAACATCATTCATATATGCAAACACACATGCATGTGCGAGTGTGTGTGTGGTGTGTGGTGTGTATGACTCCAGATATGCAGGCAAAGATCTCAGTAAATTATTCTTCCATTAGGTCGTATAAAACCAGAAACCAACTTGATGCAGTTGTCTTTTTCTCCACTGCCTTGGAGTGTAGCAAATTAAATGCCACGAATCCTTACATATGGTTAAAATTTTCAACAAAAAACATAAGTGAGAAGAAAGACAACTCTTAGATAAGCTGCTGAAATTCTCCAACATTGTGAGAACCTGAGGTTGTGGTGTTATTGAGTGGGACACGGGCATGTGTACGTTGTGTGAGAAACTTAATGATGTCAGATTTTTTTTTTTTAAATGGTCAAAAACCTAAAGCAAATAAAGCCTCATATATAGAGGTACCTAATCTTCTGAGTTGCACTTTTGTTAAGTGGATGCCAGGATTATTATAGAACAAGAGGAAAGGACCTCAAAAGGAATATTCCAAATACCTTGTGCTTGGATTTCCTTACACAGCTGTAGTTATTAAAACTCCATTAAACCAGCTGCTAATAATTTTCAAACGGTCTATTATATTAGTTCTACCAATGACCTTGGGCCACCACCAATTTCAGACCTTGTCTTCATGTCTTAATCAACAACCTTAAATGGAATTCCCTCCTCTTTCAGTAGAGAAATACATTTGGAAGAAAGACTATTGACTGCATAGGTTCTTTGCCATTAGGGAATTTGTACAATATGGAATTTAACCTAAAAACCCCAATCTTCCTGAAAGGGAAATGATTCCTCTGAGATTTTTCTTTAAAGCAAGATGAAAACTAAACTTTTATTATTAGTAGTAATTATTATTATTTGCTTCTTGTTTAACAGAACAGAATGCATGGATGGGTCTCTCCAGACTCTTTGGAGAACTCTCTTGAATGTGCTTGATCAACAATGGGAACTCATCCAAAGAAAAAAAATGCCAGGAAAACATACCCTAAGCTATTTCAGATAAATCTCAGAGAACGTCACCTTTTCTATAATCAAGGGTGTGGCGAGGTGAAGAACTTACAAAAGTGATTTCATTTTCAGATGTGATTTATTAATGAGACTGCAGATGATTCTGAGAAAAATCAACCCCATGAAAACAAGAATGCCAAGACTAAAAGGAATGTCCTTTTCTTAGGCTTGGAACTGAAAATATTTTTCTCTCTCGTGACCATCTTAACTTCAAAAGCAGAAGCAAGGAATGTCAATCCGTATGGAGCTCCTCTGGCGGCTTGCTCTGTTTCCATTCTTTCCACAGAGAAGGGGAAAGGCAGCACATTGTGTGTCTCCGCCAACAGAGATGAGAAAAAAAAATAGCACTTGTTTTTAAACTTTCGGAGGACATAGATAACTCAGGGAAAAAGAAAACACGGAGATGAATAAAGATTATTTTGGAATCAAATGTCAGATTTTAAAAATCAAGAAAGTTGAAGAATTCAAGAAATGTTCAGAATTTCTAGGGACTAAAAACATGGGCTTTATGGTTTGTGTGGCAGGGAAATGCATTTTTCCTTTTTGCCTCTTTTTCTTATTTCTTCAGTATTTTTGTTCCAGGAAGAAATCTTCTTCATTATTGTAAATATACCAAACATTCTCCCATTGCCTAGAAATTGATCATCTCCTTTTTTCACCCAGGGTATTTTCTGTTCTACCTTTGACTTTTTACTAATTCTCATCAAATTGGCTAAAAATGTGGCTTAATTTCCTGTACCTGCCACATTTTTTGTCCCCCCCGCCCCCGCAAAAAGACTGCCTTATTCTTTACTCAACCAGAAGAGTACAGAGGAAGCCATCAGAGTTTAAGTATGTAATGCCATTTAGTTTTCAAGAATAAAAGTTAGAAAGTTGCTTGGGTCATCTCTGTTCACTATTGCTGGCAAGATTCCAGGCAGGAGTATGCAGTAATCTCATGATAATTGAACAACATAGTCCATTATGCACTCCCTATGATGCAATATTGTTTCATGCCACAGCATGATGCAAGTGACATGAGCTTTAGTGCAGAAGGGCAAAGGCGGGGAATGACCTCCAGAATTCCATATCGAAGCTTATGCCCTCTGACCTAGACACATTGGCTAACCTGAAACATTCACCCCTGCCCTGAAGGTAAGCCTAAGAGTGTCAGTGTGAGTGAGGACAAGCTTCCAATTTGTTTCATCACAAGTAGAACCGAGCCTAAACAGCATAATATAACAAGTGTAAAACCATGGTTGTGGACAGACAGAAAGAACTGTAGAGGGGTAGGTATGGTATTTTATTGAGTGGTTTCATGTTCTAGCTTTTAATATGCCCAAAAAGGATTCTAGAAGGAAATGAAAGAATGTTCCCAACAATGTTTAAGTAACTCCCAACCAAGAGACGAGAAGATCACCAGTGTTCCAACAAGGGGTAATTTGGGTGTTGCTGGGTTGATGACTGGAATTTTTGAGGTCCACACAGACCAATGGTGGTGGAACATAGGCTGACAACAGAATTGAAGAGTGAGGTCATACATAGTCCAGTCAAGGCCAAGAAAGCCTAATATATAATTTTTATTGCCAAAGGAGCCAAATTCCATCACTAGATTTTATGAACTTTTAGAGAGGACATCATCCAGTGATGTATGGGTTGACCAACACAGAAAAAGCATAGTCTTAAGAATCCTGTGGATATATCAAAAGGATGGCAGGTGGAATGTGCAATCAGGGTGGAATCAAGCACTAGTTTAGAGCATAAAACACTCAAAGAAATGGCCATGCCCATGAGTTGGTTGGGATAGGCATATGTATCAATGCCGCCAGTGACTACTTAAGATAGTTTATCTTGATCGCCTGGGTACATTAAAACTTCTGAAAGAATGGATGACAAGAAAGATATCCAAGTAGCTTTATTTGGGGGAGTTGATCTTCAGCAACTAGAGATAGTCCGGAAGCCAAAGAACATGCATTACAATGCATCACTTCTGGGTGTGACAATGTGTTACGCCTACTGATGACTAGAAATATAAATACTAGATTATGAGCTTCTAGAAGTCAAGGTCTAGGTCCTTCTATATAGCCAACATTTAGCACAAAGCCTGGGAAGCAAACTGCTCAATAACTATTTGAATGAATGAGTAAGAGTATAAAACAAGTAAGCCCGGTGTCCGGCATTTGATAACAGGGAAAGGAGCTATCTTTTTTCCACTAACCAAGAAGAAGCTGAGCAGGGAAAGGCTGTGTAAACACCAGCGGCAGCTACAAATCAAAGAGCAGGACAGGAGGATGCACAGTCTGACAAAGAGAGTTCTCCAGCCCTGCTCCCTTTTAACCAGACTCCCTCGTATATATACCACATCCCATCACAGGCATCACTTTCAAATCCAAAAGAGCTGCAGCGACAGCAACAACCTGAGCTTGTTAATGATCACAACCCTCTGAGCTACCAGAGCACAGAGAAGCAGAAGGACAGGAAAGTTTTACAAGATAAATGCGGAGGCAGCAATTTCTGAGGCCACCCTTTTTAAAGGGGTGGAGAGGAAGGGTGTGTACATAGGGAGTGGATGGACTGACTTCCACCCTGGGTTCCCCATTAGGCCAGTATTTTGCAAAACCAGGTGTGCGCAATTTGCTTATTAAAGTTCTCACCCTGGGGCAACTGACAAGACCCGTCAGTGCTGGGAGACGTGTGCTATGACCCCAAGGCAAGTTAAAGCATATCCGGAATATTTTAAGCTAGAAAGAGAATCTTTTTGTTAAAGTGAAAGCGGATCATTCTGCTGAAACAACCGACCGGGAGGAAAAGGAATTAAGAGTGGTTTGTTCCCAGTTTTGTGTAGAAATTATACCATTATCTTCCAAAACAAAAGCTCAAGGTTAGGTGGAGGTTCCAGAAGGAACAAGGGAAAGAAACATTTTTATTGATGATTCTATAAGTGGTAGTACTTCAAAAGGAAATGTTCCAGCAGAGGGCAAAAGCTCCAAGGTGGCCTACCTTGTCTACTTCCTAAGATGTCCATGAGTCAACACTCTTTTGAACACCAAGGTCTCTTAGAAATCCAGGTAACTCTCCCTCCTTGTTGGCTAATATGGGGAAGAGAGCGATAGCTGTGGAGTAGCCAATGGAAACAGACCACCACGGTGCCATTGCATAAAAGGAGCTGTCTGATACTAAAGATGCCAAAAAACTAGGAAAGCCCCAATTACGTTTTCCAAACCAGCCAAGAGGGGCAAATGGATGCAACTCAATAGGAAATGACAGTAGTCTTTTCTATGTTGTTATTAATACCATTCATCTCAAATTAAATGTTAACAGATTGTTCTACCTGTGAAACACAACTCCCTCCCTGCCAAACACTAACCCTATTCAGGGCAAAGTATTCAGTTCATACATAAGAGGGTAACCATGACAGAGCTCTGGTAGTAGATGCTCCATATCTAAGGTGGTAAACAAAGTCCACATTTATAGAACTATCGTGTCCCTAGCACTGCACACATTCAGCCTCACAACAGCTTAGCTTTGGAAGTAGAAAAGGTTCTAACATTATACTGAAAACACTGTCAGGATCCTGCTGCAAGAAAATTTAGGACCCAAGTTTTTCCTTCTAAATTCGCTATGTAAAGATAACCCAAAAAGTCCTTTTTAATAACCATTTCATCATTCTAACTAAATGAAATCTAGAGATTCTAATATGTTGCAAGGCAATCATGCCCCCTGTGAATTTCATGATAAAACAGTTCATTTGTCTCATTAAAATAAGTAAAGAAAAGAGAGAAAGGAAAGGGAAAAAAAAATGTACTATGCAGGTTTGGCTTTCAAGATCCAGAGGGTTTTGTGCTATTTAACAACTTAGTTACCTTGAGCAAATCCCTTAAATGTTCTTGGACTCAATTTCTCTGGCTATAAAATAAGATTAAATAAATCACCTCCAAGGTTCCTTTTACTTTCAAAATCATTGCAACAGGTAGGAAACGTTTCGGGAAATATCTTGGAACAGTCATGGTCAGGGTACCAAGGCTCCTGTTTGGCTCTGTGTCACCCTGGGCAAGTTATGACCTTTTTGAACATTTTTTTTAAAAGCTTTCATCTACAGAGGGAGAGAATTTAGTAGATGGTCTGTGAGGTCCCTGCAAGGATGAACGCAATGAAAGGCAAACTGTAGACAATGTGTAAAAACATGGTAGTGAAACAGAGAGATGAGTGTATCCTCAGCAACGTCAAGGTTACACTTTCCCAACAATGCAGAAGGCGAGCTCTGCAGGCTAGCTGACAAAACTCCTGGTGAAAACTCTATCATTCCTTCAAATTGCTACTTAACAACTTAGTGACCCTGGGTAAGTCACCTGGACAAGCTATTCTGAATGGGATTTCCTGCCTCCTGACTAAATATTCTCTCCTTTGTTTTAAAACATTTAGAAATAGGATGTCTTCATGCACGCCAAGGGAGAAAGCGTTTTGGTGGGGAGTAAGTCTATAATTTTAAGTCTCGAAATTGGAAGGGACAGCAAGTCTGGGGAAGTACCACTGCCTGTCATTTACCCTCTCCCGCCTATTGCTGTCTTCTCTGCTTGATCTCTACACTCTCTCCCAACACGCCTAGAAAAGGCACAGAATCCTCAAAGTGGAGCTCCAGGCAGTCTCCACCAATCAATCAAAATTGGCACGGGAAATAGAAGCTATCTGCCAACACCATTGCAGTGGAATAAGCACGGATCTCCAAAGCAGAAAGCTGAGATTCCACTTCAGGCTTCCCTAACTAACTTCCTGCGTGTGGATTTGGACACTTTATTTAGCCTTGCCAGAGCTGCAAAAGGAAGGGGCTGGTGAGATGATTTCCTAGGTCCGTACAGCCAGGGACTTCACATTCACTACAGATGGCAGGAACCCCTTCCCTTTCAGACCCTCTCTCTTCCTTCTGTTTTTTTGTAGCTGACACTGCTATGTATTCAGGGATCAAGATTTAGAATGTGCTCACAGTCTATGTCTGGATCCTCAGGGTGGCATCCCAGCATTTTATTTTTAAAACCAGGATCCAGTATCATTGCCAACATGCAGTGGCTTGAATCCTGAGAGTTGGATACCCTTGAGTCATTATCGACTTTTGAAATAGGCAGCACATTCACATGGCTGAACAGAAAGACACTTCAAGCTTTAAAATAATTTTGGATTTACATAAACATACTGGAGTCATGAAAAGACAAAGAAAGTTTAAAGAGTGGTCCAGTGAGGTAACAATCTCAACCACTTTCTTACCACCCCACCCCTACTTTTCTTACTAAATAAGTAGTGCTCAATGAGTCATTATGCGGCTACCTCCTACCATGCTAAGGCCAACAAACCCTCTTCTTGGGTATGAGTTACCTCTTGATTATTATTTAATGAAATACAAACTATTCGTTTGTTATTTTATTCAAAATAGGCATCACACCTTTTTTTAGGATACCTTGAGCATACTTTACCTTTTCCAGGGAAAAACAAAAAGCCTCCATCTATCTAGATGAGGAAACATCCAAAGAGCAAATAATTATGAGAACATGACTCTTTCTGGCATCCTCCCCCCTGCTCTCCAACTGGTTTATGTGACGATAGGGAAGAGGGACAGGGGTAGGAACTGGACACTCTTAAGGATCAGATAGGCTCCAAAACACCAGGCAGTCTCCAACCTGTATCCCCTGTGCAGCACAGCCATCTCGAGTTGTCCCTGTTCTAAAGTCTCGATGGTAGCACGAGCTCTGCATCATATGCCCAAGGGGTGACCTAATGCTGATTTCTGCTGGGGCAGCTGGAACAGGACAGGATCATTTGCCACAGTGATCTGAGTCACTTCTCAGCAACATCTCCGGGTTAACAAGATCACATGTTCAGCTGCTACTTAAAGCCTTGGAGGCACTTCAACCTCTTAACTTGGGTAAGCATTAGGAGCCTAGTAGGTAGTGTCCAACTCCTCAAAATAACTTTGAAGAGACTATACTCCCTTTCTTGGAGCTTCTAAACATGCCAAGAACATGACCATGGGTTCTTCGGCCATGCTTGCTGCTTTTGGTTACTAAAAAATTACTGTCAACCAGACAAATTTCCTCAACTCTTTTTCTTCTTTCTACTCAATTATTTCTTCTCTTCTATTCTAAAACAACATTCTTCTCATTCCTATGAGACCTTTAAAGTTAGAACAAAAAATGGAGGAAGATCAAATTCTCCCAACGATATTTATTCTAGAGTCACTCTCTTTACTGCGTGCAGAATGTTTTATGGTAGCAGCGATAGTTGTTTTAGAGGTAGATGACATGTAAAGAAAATAAGTAATTTCCCTTCATTTTCGCAGGAAGCCAAAATATTTGACCTGCCATATTTTGCAATAGGGTCATTTTCATTTTTATTGAGATTAATGCAGAAAACATCCTAGAAACGTTATGTTGACCATATGCATTGCTTTCAAGTCGAATCTTTGTTCTTATCCTTTGGGGCAACATTTACTGAGCTGGTTCAGTCAGTCATTCACTAACCAGCATTGAGGATCAACTACACATCAGGCATACTATTAGACCCTAGATCATGTTGATCCTCTAGCCAATGTCACTCTGATTCAGAACTAGGTTAATTAACGGTGGCCTAATAGCAGAAGCAACAGCTTCAAACCAGGCCAGGCGAGAAGCCATGTGGAAGAAGTCCTTGGTCAATAAGTGCATCTCCTTATTGTTAATAGAAAAAAAATTTACTTGGGTGGATCAGTAGCAATTTCTTTGTATACAGAAATCAACATAATGTAACTTCCCTTTGTTTCTGCCAAACATATTAACATGAAAAAATTGCATCCAACTTAATTGATGAACAACAGATATTCTGCTTACACTGTCTCCACGGTGGGAGAAGGGGTGGTGGTAGAGCACAGTAAGTAGCCTGCCACTAAGATGACATTTCCCAAACCTAAATCACTCAGTATATATACCCTTAAGGTGCCCCGAAGGTACTAAATTCCTGGGGAAGAAAAGATGAAAGCCTATTCCATAGCTCCAATTATTAGCAGCTGCAAATATCAAGTTCTAACAGCAACTCTTTTCCTCTTCCTACTTCCTCCATGCATGGCTTTTAAGCACAGTGGCTGCTTCTTCCTCCCTTGCTTAATGACCCTGCATTCCCGAAACCAATGGTTCCTAAACCTGGCTGCTAAGAAGACACATTCTAGGCTCCCACCCTAGACCTGATGAATCCCTCTCCTGCAGTAGAAACTAAGAGTCTATTTTTAATAAATCCCTTTTTGTTTCTAAATTCTCAGAATAATTCTGAAGGTCGACCTGGTTTAGGAATCACTGCTCCATACCACAATTTTAAGGCGATTTCTAAAAAAACTTTTTAAAAGGAGCTGTCCACCCTTCCCCCACCATACACACAGTTGTGGTTCCTCAAACATTTTCCTTATGAGCAATGAAGGCAGCAGAACAGCTTCCTCCACTACCACCTAAATATCCAGCAATTAGCAGAGTAGACCCACAGATTCTTCACATTCTAAAGCTGTTAAAACAAACACTGGGTGTCTGCTGCAAAGTTTGCTCACCAGCCCCCGTGACTTGTGTGGACTCCCTTATCCCTCCTAAATGAACAAGCCATGGCTGCCAATTCCAGGTAAAATGATAAATAAGTCAAAGGAGCCTCGATCTTTGCTCTGGACTCCATCCAAACTTTAGACAAAAAGATTTACTAATCCCTTGTTTACAATACAAAAATAATAATACAAAAACAAAATCACCTGCCATTAGCCAAATCTAATCTAATTTTTCCTTGCAGTAATAATTTTACTCGGGGTACTTCAATATCAAACTTGGCCTAGCATGCGCAAAAAACGAACTAACGACACAAGCCTCACGTATGAGATACTCTGGGAAAACGCAACTCCTCAGAATGAATGGGGATGCAATGTGAGGATTAAAATCAAAATTAGCAAACAGGACCATGAAGAGAGAGAAAAGTCTTTTCATTTTCCATCCATGCACTATTCTGGCTTTGCTGGGCCAGCATTAATACGGTCCTTGCTTCAGAAAGGCTTTGACTTTCCTGCCATTATCCTAGTCTTGCTTTAACACATACTTTATATTAGAATGCGTTCCAGGAAGCATATGGCAATAGAACTAGGTCAACCATTAACCAAATAACAGGAAACTGCTCTGCGGCGCACACCCTTCAAAAGCTTGCTTAATGAGCTGGCTCTTCAGAATACGTCCTTCAGTGAAGTTGGAACTAACAGGATCCATGGGTTTCTGTAATGCTCCAAGGTCACCTCATACCTAGAAGGCTTCTGCACATACTTGACTTTCAGTGGTCTAAATCGTTTCATGGAAATGTTCAAGAACTAAAGTCAAAGGTGAAGAAGCGTGTTTTCTGAATCTGCTTGACCATCTTCAAAGAACATGACTATTATCCTGATTCCGTCGCTTCATTCTTCCAATTTTGTTACATTAATAGGAAACACTATGTACTCAATCTTTTCTCTCCATAACATTTTTTTCTATATTCCTTGGGGCTTCCATACCACCAATTTAGCCTATGAAATACATGTCACTCTCCATTTAGACTTAATAGTCTTAAAGTCTTGGAAAAAGATCTGTCTTCCTCTTTCATATAAAACTACAAATGAGTTTCCTCCAGAACCAATGGCCCATTCTTCTTGAGTTTGAATTTTTCCTCTCCAATATTTTAGACTCAATTCTATGAAATTTAACTCTGTAATACACTGAAGAGTCATTCAGGATCACACTAGTAAAATGTCATCCTCAAATTAGTATCCTTCAGAAACTACTAACAACCAAACTCCCCTTGGCTTTTTTAACCAAGATTGCTCTCTCGACATTCTGACTTTCAAAAGATATTTAATATGGATTGTAGAGTTGGGCAGTTTCCCTTGATTAGGAACTTACATTAGCTCTCATTTTTAAATTGGAATGTCAGAGCAAATCCTCACTTACTGAAGTTGAATGCTGTATGTCTCGTGATATTTGGAGTACCAATCATTGCTCAGAATAAACTAAGAGACGCTGTTTTGTTTCAGAAATCTAGGTGTATTTAGCAAACAGATATTTATTTAGGAGCAATATGACCTTGTAAAAAATGTTAAGTTTGGACTACAGACTCAGCACGTACTTTTTGACTGTGTCCATATATTCTAGGCACTGGTGATACAGGGGTGAACAAGGGAGACTCAACCTGTCTGTCTGTAGCTTCTAGTCTAGTCCTGTTCAGTAATTGATTATGAACCAAACCAGTGGTTGGCCTTCAAAGTCGATTTGGCTAAATTTTAACTAACTAAGGACTTTTTCCCTGAAAACAGTCAATAAGGCTTCATTGAGCACCAACATAAGGAACTGAACACTGGGCTAGAGGTCAAAGAAAAAAGGCTTGTTAAGACATTAAAACTGCTAAGTCTTTTAAATTCTGGATAACCAAATAGCTCATATCGGTGCTCTTCTTGGAAAATTTCTGGTTTTACTTGAAAGGGGTTAGTTGTGTAACAATAGTCAAAATACAAAACCAGAGCCTCATCTAAGGAATTTAATAAATAATCTATTACAGAATGTTCAAGATAGTGCAAACAGAGGTTAAGGTGCTTTTCTTCCCCTTTACCAGATTTTGGAGTCATGTTTCATAGAGGAGCACACTGGCTTTTAAAAATCACCACATAATAAAAGATATCGCTCAGCTCCTGTAGCCAAGAAGCCAAACATTTATCAACCCCACCAGTAGAAGCTTAAGGAGCCCCCTTATGGGGACTGCCTGCGAAACTCAAATGTATTCTGACTTCTAATCAGTCACTGCTTAACAGTGCTCTGCCTATAATAAATGTTTTATAAAAAACTACAGATGGGAGGAAAGGGAATTATTATTTTTTATGTGTCCACTGTATGTCAGGCTCTGCACCAGAGATTTATATTCATGATCTCATTTATTCCCCACAAGAACCTTAAAAAGTGTATTTTTTTTTCTCCCAGACACGGAAATAGGGGATCAGAGATTAAATCATTTGCTCAAGGTCACCCAGCTACTCGGTGGCTCTGAGGTCTATGATCTTTCCACTACACACCAGGAACCTCATTGCTGAGGTCTTTACAGGCTTACCGATGCTGACAGCAAAGGGTTCCCCCAAACGTGGCCTCTGTGCCGGACTCAAGTGTTCCTCCTTAGTATGAGTGCACGCTGCTCCGGGTGTAGTGTTTGAAAGGATGGTCTAATGTTTCTCGGAGTGCCCAAACACTGATGATGGAACAAGGTCAGGCCGGTTCCTAAGATACGAAGCAAGATGAACTCAGCGGGCCCTCCTGCCAATTGTCCTCGTCCTTACTCATCTGGCGAAGCATGCCAAGGCCTGCCTGGAATGACGCAGGAAAGGGTCACCATGGGCGATCCTGTACCCCTCCAAACTGTTACAAAATAGAAGCTCAGTGCTGAAAGAGGCTGACTCCTCAAAAACCTGCCAACATTGTTTCACAGGAATCAAAATTCTTAAAGAAACTATTTTGCATCCATCAACCTCAAGAGTTAAACCCAGGAGGTAGAGAGTAAAGCAGAGGTCTAAGGTGAAAGGTCTAGGAATCTGTGGACCCAATCCACCTTGGAAGTGGGCATTCCTTTTTAATTCGCCAAGGAACCAAAATGCTTCATTTTCCCCCTACAGTGAAGTTCTGCCTACAAACACATTTAAATAGAGAAATTTAGATGAGCATCACATTTACAAAAGACCCCACTTATGCCATTAATAAAAATGTACCCTGACAATCACTCTTTCTATTCTAGCAGCTCCACAAACCCAACACCAGAAAGGCAGGATTGCTGAAATTTAGAGCTACTTAACATAAACAAACACAAAGTCCACACTTGGGTGAGGAGATGTGGCTAATTTTAGATGACTGTTTTACATCAGATGAAATGGTGCCTGGATTTCTCACCAGGTTAATGCAACCCTCGCACCTACATTTAACCAATGCCACCTCAAAGTTTTCTCAGCTATGGAAAACAAGTGGTGAGGTAGCTGAAAGAAGGAATTCATCCCTGCACTGTGAGGTTCTCACAGACAAACCGTCCACTCTGCCCCAGCACTGCAGGAAGGGCTGACGCTGAGAAGATTTCAGCATTTAGGAACATCTGATGAGTGTCAGGTTTTGCAGTGCTTCCACTGATCAGCATCTTAGGCAAGGATTCATTCAGGAGAGGCTGTGACAATCCTCCCAAGCAGGCAGCAGAAATTGAGACAGCTCTTGATTACAAACAACTCTGTTCGTCCCATTCCGAGGGAAGGAAGCTCTAGAAAACTCCGTGTCTTGCATGCATGCAGAACATAGCCTCAGATATTAGCAACAAGTCAAATATCACATCCACTGATACAAGGATCCACTATTGCACGAGTCAGTGAGTTGTGCTGTCTTCCTTTAACACAGCTGTGAAATCCACCGAATGTCCAGCCAAGTGTACTTGTGAATTTCTTCCCCTCTCATGCCAGGGACAGGACCCGGTTTCAGCCCAGTGACTTGATGTACTTGCTCATCAGCTTTCGGGTTTAACAAGGGAAAACAATCTACCCCTCGAATTGTAGAAGCTTTCTTTCCAGGAGGACTAGACAATCCTGATGGCTCTCTCCAGTTACATAGCAATTATGTAATTGCTAAGCTTCTGCAGAATCACTGGAACCATTCTGCAGCCTTCCCCCGACTACAGCTGCAGCACAATGTTCCGAGATGATTGCAGCCTTTGAATGGATGGCCGGTCTCAAATCTGAGCACAAAGGGACATACAATGGGATTCCATCTCAAGCACAAAGATGTTCCTGCCTAATGAAGCCCTTTCTCCTCCTCCCAGTCTGTGCAGCAAACTCTTTCCTTTGCCCGCCCTACATATGTGTGGAATGTGGTTTACTCTGTTTATGCTGACAGGTTCCAAAAGAGGCAGAAAATCAGCTGAAGTCTTGCCATGGACCATGCACAAGGTAATCATTTAACACATAATGTGAAAGCTCCAGAAGAGGACAAGAAGCAAGGGGGGTGGAAAGCATCTCTCTAGGCTTCCTGCACTGGCATGAAATGACTGCTTCCCTTCCTTCTGCCAGCTCCAATCCTTCATGTTGACATTACACATCCTGTACTGTAGATCCACCCCCATGCTGCCGCTTGCCCAGCTGAATTATCTCCTGCGTCACAGCGGTGGTAACAGAACTGCTGGCTCGGCAGACCTGAAAGCACCATTTCAATGCTTAATGCATTCAGCAACTGGACACATTACCAGTGCGTCGGGGCTGGTTTGTGGCCCTCTCAGCAGCCATGCAATACTTGACCTAACCTTCTGCTAACCAGATGGTCTGTTTGCCTCTTGGGACCAAACCATTAAACTTTACTTTATTAAATTCTATCCAAATGTGGGGACAGTTTACAGCAGCGTGTCTGGTTCATCTCCAACAGGGTTGCTAAGATGAAAATGACCTAAAAATAACTGGAAACTCTACTTCACACCAACAGAGAACAAGATATTTTGGAGTAAATATTTAAATGATCTGCCAGATTATGAACCACAGCAGCACTGACTACATGGTTAGCAGATTATATTGTAAATACGTTCCACACAAAGACGCAGAAATGAATGCATCTAAACAAGAATCTGCTACCCACAGACTAAGCCACTGTTTGCCATCCCCTGGCTCCAGGCTATTTTAATGTGGCTGAAGACATCTATCTCCATCATAATCACTCAATTACCAAAACAAAGCGCCTGATGCAACCCTGATAGGAAGCTCATTTCCCCTGGGTTTGACCACCTAGGCACACTACAGGCATGCCTGGTACTCAAAAGGTGCTCAATAAATGTTTGACGAATGAATAGATGTATAGGCACATATTCCTTAAATATAACAGCTTCTATAAAACATATCATGATAATGAAGACACTAAATTCTTTCCAACTCTGTCATCATCCTGCAACTGTTAACTAGGATTCAAAACCAGGCATCAGATGAATGGCAAGGGGCGAGCCATCTGCACCAGAAGCAGGGGTGGCCACTAATTGATCATTGCAAATGAACTGCAGAGGTGGCCATTTACTGGGCACCTGGCAGGGTGCTGGGTGCTTTACATACATTATGCCTCTTAGCCTGCACCAGAGAGAGAATTCCATTTTAAAGGTAACCACCTGGAGAAGAGAAACAAGTAGGAGCTTGACCCAAGTTCACAGAGCTAGGAAGTAAGTGGCACGCAGGGGTGTGAATTCAGGTCCTACTCCAAAGCCAACGGCTTTCCTACTCACTACTCTGGAGTCACAGATAAGTAAGCATCGTACATGTAAAGAACTGAACACGTGACAGTGGCTTTCCCACATACATCCCTTACCTAGATCTCAACAAAAATCGGAAAACCTTCTCACTCCCAGTCTTTCAGGCATCCTAGGAAGTCCTGGTTTCAGTTCCTTCTCTTTCATCCCACATTTCTTACCGTATGGAAGACATTCTGTACCATGATAACCACTACTACACCCTCAGTTATGTCTCCACTTCTTAATTTGGGGGTCTACCTTTTCGAAACCAAAAATCTTTCATTTTCGAGAATCCTAGAAATCTGAGCAGCTGTAAATAAGTACACGGTCGCTTTTTCTCTCCTCCTTAAAATAGCTCTAGACACAACTTTAGAGTGGAGACTATAAAGTTTTTTATAACTAAAAAGAATAATAATAATCCACTGGCACCTTTGTCTCTCTGGAAATTTCCAAAATGTAAAAACAAAACAAAAAAAACAAAAAACTTCATGAGAAGTTTCCTTTACAAAGTGAAAAATCGCTATATGATTTTACCAAAGAACCACTTATGTGTTCTTCACCTTTGCCACCGACATTCCCACCACACCACACTGCTACCAGTGAAGCCACTAGTGAACGTTCTTTTGGCCGGAGCAAGCAGGGTAAGGTAGGCCTGCTTAGGCCCTACCAACACAATACCACATTTTCCACATTTGGAAATACCATCTACCCTTAAAACACTCTAAACTTAGCCTCCTTCCCCCTGAGATCTCAAAGCATCTGACATTATAGTACATTAGCAGGACCAAGAAGACATGGACTATTAAAATAAACATTTGCACAGAGAAAACCAAGGCATTTCTAAGCCAGGATACAGGACAGTCCTCAAACTGGCTTGGAAATTGCTATGTACGAGTAAAACAGCAAAGAGGCTTACAACATTTATACGGGACAGCATAACCAGTATCTTCCTTGCAATAAGTGGAGTTTTCTTAGACAGATCATTTTTGCCAGAAAGATACCAAACAGTAGGAACAGTAATAGCAACTTTCTTCCAAAAAGCTCAAAAAACTTCACATTTATTAAAATTGTTCCCCTACAACACTCCAGAGAATGTCTCTGCAAGGTCAGGATTCAAGGCCTTGTTCCCATGTAAATGCGCTTTGAAAGAGGAAATGGCATCGTTCTCAGGTAGTTTACAAATTCCTACTGAACCCATGCACGGTGACTGGAGTGTGCTGCCATGTCCACAGTCAAACACACCAGCAGCTCACGAGGACGGGGCAAGGTCTACCTGTGAAGAGGCGACTGCAGCGAGGAATGCTCATCCTTAAAGGCGGACATGGCACGACTCTGCACAAGCAGGATTCAAAAAAACTGAGTTTAAGATCAAGGACAAAATAATTAATACATTGACCGTAGATGAACGTGGCAAATCCCTGGGAGAAGTTCTCTACCTCAGTTTCTCTTATCAGTGAGGAAGGAATAAACCGTCATTTTGAGTGCCTATTATGAACCAGGACTCTTAGACACATAATATTTTTTAATCTTTATGTCAGTTCTACAGATTTCATGTTACTCCAATAGCCATTTTATTGGGCAGGAAATTATGGGGACAGAGAGGTGAAGTGACTTACTCAAGATCACACAGCTAGGAAGGGACAGAGACAAATTTCAACCTAAGGTTGTACGGACCCAAAGAGTATGCTTCCTCCACTACACAAGACTTTCTTAATGGAGACCCCTGCACAGAGAACTGCATTTTCACCCAGAGATCCTAAGAGGGGACTACTAGGTAGAAATGTGCATTCCTGATGTTTTAGCAAAAAAATAAAATAAAATAAGTACCCAGAGAGAATCTATCTCTCTATCCATTATTTATCTCTACGTATAGAGATATGTACATATATACATATACATATAAAGCAATATGTACGGTAGCTAGGTTCCTAGTTGTTCTTCAGACAGATCAACCGCAGTGAAGTTCGCCACAGTGCATTATTTTCCCGTATAACTGCATGTCAGAAAGGGAAGGCTGCCAAATGACAATCTGGCCCCATGATTCACGGTGTCACACTGACATACTCACACTGTATCACTTCTGATACAGGTTGTTTTTTGTATTTCCTAGAAATCGTTGCCTTCTTTTGGGAGATAAACAGTAAACGATGCCCCTAGCAATGACACGTTATTTTTATACTTAAATACACTGGCAGCAAATTTCATAAATTTGGGGGAAAGGAAAGAGTAACGTAAAGTTAAAAGTTCTTGCTTTATAGTTCCTCAGACCTTAATGATCATGTCGATAAGGCATTTTCTTAAACACAGACGACTCTCTTTTTCATTTTAAGATTATGCCTTATAAAGGAAAAGATGTATTCAAAGGAATCCCATTAAATCTACTTAACAGGTTTCGTGTGCTGAAGAAAAAAACAATCTAGCCAATTTTGGATTTTTATGCTTCAGGATTCCTTTTTGCTGATTTATTCCTATTTGCTCTCCAGTTATATTTGACCCCTAAAAACTTAAGAATTTATCTTTTCTATAGACATCAACACAAGCTATACAATATGTGCATGGTAATAAGACAAAACAATATTGCCACCGACCTTTCTTGTAAGATGGGGGAAAGATCATGGGAAAGTGGCAAGAGTGGAAAAGGAGCAGGCGGGAACACACTGGAAACGTCAGATATTTACCGTTCAGAAACTGCTTCAAATAAGATTGCTAACACTTACCTGTGCTGGGGTCAATTTTGATAATTGTAGTTGACGTCTAGAAATGGGGTTATGAATATAATTATCATTAAGTAGTAATTGGGCAATCACAACCTAATTAAGCCCACTGACTAGATTATCTTGTTTTCCCCTAATAATCACCTAACATTTAGCATTTGCTAATTTCAGGACCTATGGGTGATGTTCATTCATTATTAACAAGCTACAGCCACTGGTCAGAAAAAGAATGGGTGAGGTATCCTCAAACACTGAGTCAACCATGGGATAGGGATGAATCTCAGGGACAGCTGACATCTGCTCTTCAACACCACTTCGCTTCTCAGCCCTGCAAAATTGCTAATTGGAGGCAAAGCCATGGAAGAAGATGGATTGAATGATGAGAACTTCCATGCAAGTAGAAGGATACAACTCTGCTTTCTTAAATGCATGCTATTTGATGTGATCTATACAACGTGCTTTTTCACATTACCATGGAATCTATCTTTGAAAATGTGGTTTTCTTTCCTTTTCAAGATAATGGATGACTCCTTTGCCAGGCCTGCATACATACACCTTATAATTTACCTCCTTGGAAGATGCTCCAAGGACTCCTCTCCTACAGAGCCCCACACGTTGAGTGTGTTCTCAAATTCAACGTCCGATTCCCAGTTATCACGGCATCCACAAACATATGCTGCCCCAGTTTGCCTTGCTTTCTGCAAAGCAGTTCCTGAGGGTAGCCTGGGCAGATTTCTTCAAAGAATTAAGAGGAAAACTGAAGAAACACGTTGAGAACCAGTCTTTGAGACAGGCTGGTCCAGGGGATTATCTCAGAAGGCTAGGCACTACTGCCTAGGCTCACAGTTTATGCTATCTAAGGCTGAATAGAGACCCTATTCCTCTAAAATAGAAATTCTGCCCAGAGAACCTCGTATTTTAGTTCGATTTTACTCTAACTATATAATTATTTTTTCTGAGCCTTTCTCCTATTATAGTCCTTTATTTAAGAAAAAGTGGTTTTGATAAATTTGGTAGATAATGAGATGGATGAGAGGTAAAAACGTATGACCGCGTGGCCTTTTCTAGCATACTTTATAAATAGGACACACGTTTTTCCTCCTCCAAAGGTTTTGGTTACGGGCCTGTCTGAGGACCAGAGATCAACCAAACAGACCCATAGCAAAGTTAAGACTTCATAAAACCACCACTAGTTGCTTCAGAGCTGAAGAGTCTATTCGGCACTTAATGCTCAACCCGCCTCTTACAGAAAAGCTACTGTCCTGGATATCTTCGGGATATTTGGACCTACTCTGTCTCCCTTAGTACAGCTTGTTACTCTATTAAGGGCATTTGTGGTCATCCATGAACAGCAGCTTCCTTACTGTACTGTAATGTTTCAGGGAGAGGCAAATTAAACCAAAACATTCATCATGTCTCCAAGATCTAAATAGAACACATGGTGCTCACTAGCGGGGGTGGGGAGTATTAGCACCCACACTTTCAAGAGAATCTGCACCATTTTCCAAAAATGACCATTAGATAGTGGAACTAATCTTCAAATGTCTATCTGTGTAGTTTTGAAAACATTTATTGCCAATATAGGGCACTGAGACTTCAACAGGAGTACTGAGAAGGGAAAAAGTAAAACACCTTTTCTACTTAAAAAAAAAAAAAAAGCCACACAGCATATCTTTCTGCCATAACAGTTAGTTGTTCTCTTTTTTCCCTGAGTTTAATAGAATACAATTTAAAAACATTTATTCTCTAAAGTGCCCCCCTACATGGTGTCTTGTGTCTTTCCCATCATCTCCTCTATAACGCAAAAGTGCAAAAACCAGGGTACTCTCCAGTTAAACACACTTTGTCAAGCTATAACAATAAGTTACGTCTCTCATATCAACCAGTATATTTCAATTAATTTTCCATTAAGCTCAGATTTCCTTCCAGAACACCAAGTATATACTCCTGGTATAAGCAATGGGAAGAGATAAACCATCAGAAACATAAGCTATTAGCAGACTAAGTAATAGCCAAGGCCAGGTCCCACCAGCAGAGAGCCAGGGCTCTGGAGGCAGGCCCCCTTCACCTGAATCCTGGCTCCCCCATTTCGTAGCCCCATAACTTTGGGTAAATTGCTTTACCTCCCCAAATCTCAGTTTTCTCTACCACATGAGCAGGCCCTGGTTCATATTAAATGTTAAACAAACATGGTCTAGTATTAACATTAACTATGAGTCAGTCCAGGAGGGAAGACAACAATTTTTTAAAGATTTGTGTGCTATTCCCACTCTATAGAGGAGTTGGCAGAATTTTTTGATAAAGCAATCATATTTACTCTCCATCGATCTTACCCAATATTAGAACAGACAATATTTGATTGACAGCAAAAAGGGGAGAAGTTCTTGCAGCTGAACTCTGATATTCAAATGAAAATGGTCTCTCCCACACAGATCTTCTTCCCAGTTATTGTTATTACATACTAATTAACAGTCTTTAGAGAAGACTATTTAAGATTGAAACCACTGCAGAGAAAAGATTCTGGGTGATAAGTACTTGCTCTATTGGTATCTCTAGCTGGCATGTATCTTTGGCCATCTTCAGTCTATAACCCAGCGTTCAAATGTTACTCCAAATGAAGGACCCCTCGATCAGGCCCATGACAATCTGGGTTGAGCGATTGGTGCTCAATTGCTGACTAATTGCTCATAACACAGAGGGATGATGTAATTAGGGATTAGAATGGCTAAACATTCTGGACCACAATGGCCTTATTTTGGACTTTAAAATGCTGGGACTGGATTGACAGACCAGCCTGTGATGCTTGGCTCAGGCAAATGGCTTAATCCCAAACTAACACCAGGTAGTAGTCATGGGCCATTCCTTTCTCTTCTGAAATAAGCCATGTCTTTGTTCTTCATTTTTTTCTCATACCCAGAGCGTAGGCAGAGAAGCTCTATGGATAACTTTAGAGAGGACTATCACATTTTCTGCCCATAAATAATGCAACTATTTTCTACTGTGCTCTATTCTCCACTTCATTCATTTTCCAGGAAAATCTCCACCTAGGCTTACTTAACTAGTTCCCTCAAGTTTCCATCTGTCCTTTATCAGAAAGGCTGTATTTGTAACCCCAAAGTCACATAAATTGTCTTCAAAGCCCAATTCTATTTTTTATAATAGGACCTGGCCAAAGAATGTGAGTCTGAGCCCTGGTGTTCATATTTCACATGCATTAGGTACCAAATTACAAGGGTTTTTTTTTCTACTTGCTTTATTGTTTCCTTAAAAGCAATGCCTTACTTCTTCCTATAGGCTCTTCCCAGTAGACAGACCTCTTCTATTTTGACTTGTCAATTATTTCCCTGCCTCTCTTCTTCTTTTTCTTCTCCCATCCAAGTAGTCTCCCCTTTCCAGCAAATTTCCACCATATAATTACAGCAATGCTTTAGCCTACTTTCCTGTTAGCTTAACAACCCTGTCTATTTTCTAGATGCTACTGTTTGCTTTTCTGACAGGCTAATCCATGTATCCTTTCAAGACCTAACTTCCCCTACCATGATAGCAGCTGGAGCTCTAATTCACAGGTGCCTTCCAAAGCTTTTCATTAGCAATAGAAATGAGATGGTTTAGAAACCCATTTCTTAATCTGCAGGTGAATATTGGAACCTTTGTGCAGCAAACATCCTTCAAGTATTCCACATTGTGCCACTGCACAATTATTTTCAGAGCAATAAGTACAATGTTGTAGGCACATTTGCAGTGTTAACAGGAGAGTGTTCCCTCAGAGGAAATTGGCTCCCAGCCCCCCAACCCCCAGTCTCTGGCATTTCCCAGCTCAGGAGAGAAGCACTCAGCTGACATGAACAAAACTGAAGAATAATGGCGATCCCTTCTTAAATCTGAACGGGGAAGAGAAGAATTCCAAAATTTGAAGGCCTTAGATTGTGTTCTGGTTCAACTGGCCAGAGGAGGGCTTAGGGAGTGAGTTTGGCCTTCCCCAGCTGGGCTCTGTGGCGGATAAGCCTCTCCACAAATCCTGGGCTTAATTACTTCTGACACAGTTGTCTAGCCTGGGCCTCCAGCTCCTTTTGTGCTCTGACCAATCTGAATCCAAAAGTAAGTCTTTGCTTACTCACCTTGGGCAAATGCTTAATTTCCTACTAAGTGATCCCAAAACATTTTAATCAGGATCCATTGGTTTTTAGTAGAATTTTCCCCATCTTTCCTTGCACGGTCTTTGTTAAAAGTCTACTCGAAAAGCCTAGCAAATAACTTCCTGAATTACACAGTTATCTTCAAGTATTTATTTTTTGAACAAGTAAGTACCTCCCAACCTTCCCTTCACCCTAAAGAGCAGGCTCTATTCTTTGAATGAAGTTGGGGCTAAGATGTGGCCAGACACAGAACAAGTATTTTATTAATATCCAGAAGCAACATGCAGTGAAATGAACAAGCAAACACATGAAAGCAAGAAAATCAATACCAAAACACCCATGACCTGGCATGCAAAGAAGCCTTCCCTCCAAGAATAACTCAAGAAAAAAATGTCTCCAGCTAGGAACTGGGCAAGAATGCTTTGAAGATACCAAGTAATCTGCTCACCCAAAGTAAAAGACAATGCATTTGTAGGTGACAATACTGGCATCTTCTCACACCACACCACTCTATCCCTTGTAGTTCTAAGCCCTGAAAAAAATGAACCGTGTTGGAGCAACATATCCAAAGACTTTAAAAATTTAGGGATACTTCAACTGATGAGGACAGAAGGCCTTAGAAAAAAGATAAATGTTACGATAGCATTTCCAAGTACAGAATGTAAATCCAAATCATTTCCAGTGGACTTCCCATTTATCAGTGTGTACAGTTCTCCAGATACAAAGTTCAAGGGAGCAAAAAATTCAAAAGAGCTTCCTAGCAAACTGTAAATACAATCTAAATTCATAAAAATCCATTCTCCCACATTTAGAAACTTCTTCTCCCAGGTCTTATAAATCCAGGAGACAGTTTAACGTAAGATTATCTTCTCTCCAATGTCTCCCCAACCCAAACTTTTTTCTTCCTTTAGTACTGGCATGCAAACCATGCTGTTTTAACTTCTTTCCTGTTCTCCCAGTTCTTCTGGAACATTTTATTTTCGACAGTCAACTCATTTGGAGGAGTGCCACACTGAGGTTCAACTGTTTACAGCGTTAACTGTGTTTCTGCCAGAAGTTCACATCCCGCACTACCTTCTCCAGACTGCCTCGTGGATAAAGAATTTATGCGTTAGTTTGGAAGAAGACTAGAAAATGTGGACTCTTCCAAACATCACTCTTCTTCTTTACAAAATCACTTTCACTCATCCAGGAAGAGAGAGAAATGGAAACACCTTTCACCCTTCCTATAGCGCGGTGGCACTGCTCGTGGTTAAATGTTGCAATGTTATTAAAAGTCATTTTAAAGATGATTTCATGTATATTGGGGAAATGGGAAATAGTTAGCCATTAGTCTGCAGGAGAGAATGGGGCTCCAAGAAGACACACGGAGGGCACATTTTGAATGAGCACAGAACACTGGAAAACCACCAGTAATTGTTTTAGACTGGATTTCACCCTCTCAGCCATTCATCAGTATTACAAAATGGCATCTCTGAAAGAAGCCAATTTAAATCTGTACCACGTTGCAAAATAGATCCTCCGAGCCCAATTGTGGGCACTTTTGTAAGTTGCAACAGACCCAGACAAACTTCCAAAGAAGGGCATTTGAAAAGGACTCCCAAGGCCTGGATGATAGAACCAGAGCAGAGCAGGAAAAATGAAAAGCACAGCTACAAAGCCTGACGGAAGTCACACTCACAGAATCAGTCTCTGGACCTGTGAATGAAACCATGCTCAGCCCTGGGCTCCCCAACAGGTTAAATTCAACTAACAAAAATCCATACTCCTGCTCACAAGGGAATGATGACAGAGTTTCTGAGAGAGCCCTGGGCCCTGGAGAAGACAGCGGCTGTTTCACAACCCAACCCGCAACCCTAGTGCTGTGGGGTAGTGGAAAGGGCACTGGGCTGAAGTCAGCCGACCTGAGTTCAGGGCCTGGCTTGGTTACAACTGAACCTTCTGACCTTGTGCAAGTCACTTCACGTCTTTGTGCCAGTTTCCTCTTCAGAAAAATCTGAGTGGAGGGAGGAGATTTAAAGTATATGATCTCTCTAAGGCCTAAAAAAAAAACCAGATTCCAAATGGGAAGTTCTGTGTAGTGAATATTAAATACCTAATATTCCTTATTTACAGCATACATATTTGTCAATTTTTAAGTGATTTTTATGTCAATTTGTACTTGAGAAATAATAATTTTTTCATCACCCCAAAACCTCAGTTTACGCTCCTTGCTCCCAAGAATTCTTCCACAGTACACTAAATGACTCTTTTCTTTTCCTCTTTCTTATTTTTTTTTTTAAGCAACCTTCCCCAAACTAAGACTTGTGCTATTAAAAGAGCTTAGAACTTCCCATTTCCTTGCTAGGGCTAAAATTAAACTGTCCATTCCTTAGGGCCCAACATAACATCTGCCAGATGTCTTGGCATATCACACAAGGAGAGGAATTTTCTTCTAGCATTATCTACTCTCCTCTCTTGTTTTCTCATAATCAATTAATAGGTCACCAACATCTAGCTAATGTTTCTCTCCAAGCCATCAACTCCATAAGTATGTGAAATTCACAAGATACTTGCTTTCACAAACACACAGACACATGCCAATTTTTTTCGGTTCATTGGATTTTAGCAATAGACTACAGAAATATTTCCCCCCCCCAACTCTTCTGAATTTCCTTAGTTTCCATATACTAACCATCCAATCATACATATAATCATGTCAGATCCTTAGCAATCTAAGTCTATTATTTATATATTTCCTAATTTGTGACTGTGACATCATGAAATAGCAACTGTTCTCTAGTCATCAACTTAGAATATTCGATATAGCTTTGTCAATTCATTGTCCCATGATGCAGTGAGCTAAGTCCGAAAAAGGAACAAGCCATAAGGAAGATGCATAAGGTTACCTTAACCAAGAAATCTCAACACCAAGGAATAAACTTTCAGACAGACTAGATCCTATTAAACTCCACCACACAGAAAACCAGACTCTTTCCCATGGCAACTTCACCATTCCTTTCTTTCAGAAAAACTGACCACAAGTACTCTAAAGTCCATTAGTAGAGTTGGACTTTTTTTTTCTCCTACTGTCTTCCGGAAGACTCATTAGGAAGAACAGATACAGTTTGAGTTTTTTCCCTCTAAAAGTTGTCTCCAAACCCAAAGAGTTAGGGGGGAAAAACAGTCCTCAGGGAATGCGGTCAATGAATGAGACTGACATAAATCCAATATGAGAAATATTATAGAATATGAAGATCCAACAAGAATTTTTTAGGGTAGTGCACATCATAGCACACAAATATTTGTCCATAATAATTTCTCTTTGTGATATATTAGAGCCATGGCAAAAATTTGCATCACAAGCCTCATGAACTTGATGTCTCAAAACCAAAAATGATCTTTCAGCTTTGACATCAAATGAAAATGTCCAATTTAACACTCTTTATTTTTTTCATGGTGGTTTATCCAAAATAGTTGTCTTAACTAAAATGTGTCTAGAAAAATTCAAGAAAACGTATCTTTAAATATTATGGTGCTTCCCATGTTGATGAAGGACACCACAGATGGATATGTCTCTTAGGTAACCAGTTAGAACACGTTCTCAAACTCCAAAATGTCTCTTCGATACCTAATTTATTCCCTCCAGGAAAGCCCACCGCTAAGACTGTCTATTAAGACTCCAAAACATTTGGTTGAAAAATGAAAACTGCGGTGAGTGAAACTGCTGGACTGGAAACCAGTTTGTCAGATAATTTTTTATTCCCTGCTGAAATAAGTAAATTAACCAGTTGTCCTGCTATCAATAATTAAAAAAGATATCATGAAAGTTTGTTTCAAGATCAATATATAATGTATTTATGTTTACATAAACATATATGGTTAATTAGATGCAAAATTATCTGGTAATCACTTTCTCAAATAACTCTTTTTATACATTGCATTTCAACTTCCAAGTTTGAACAGGTAGCATCTATATATGCATTAGCAAATTTAAATATAACGTTGATTTCATTCTACTTAAGAGCAAAACTAATGGTATCAAAAGATAACATTCAAAAATGAATAATGAAAGGTATAATTCCAAGTAGGATTTTCTTTTTTAAGTGCTGTTAGAGAGGCCTGGGTTTTTAATAAAGCAGCAGAGATCCGAACAGAAGTATTTTTAAATGAGCATACACATCAACTGAAAACCATACATTTTTGTCTGTACAAACAGGGTTTTACTTCATTGATCATGGACAATTATCAGCTAAAGAACTGTGTATTTCCCCTCTTTCACACCCCTCTGAACAACAATAACCCTCAATTAATGACACAACAGTTTGGTTTGAAAAATGTGATGTTGTCATATACAGCGTTGTGCATTTACTGAGTGACACTGCTACCAGCTACTCAACAGAATATAATTACATCTGGAATCTAAAATCACTTCAATATGCACAAAATACTGTAGACATAGGGAACTTTATACAAAAAAATCTGATACATAATGAGAAAGCAAAGCAAGAAAAACGCTGGTATAAGTCGCTCACCAATGTGTTCCTTATTTCTGTTGAAGCTGGTACCTTTCTGTGTTTCTCCTTAGTTGAAAGCAAGGTCCAATTAGCCTCCTTAGAATATATTAATTGGTTCTGAATCTCCTCCAAGTTTTCATTCCACCGTGGAGCCCTCCTCACCTATCTTCAACAGTCCACCTAAAATTCTTCCAGCATCTTCCCTCATCCTCAAGATGGCTACCTTACCTAATGGAAAAGCAACATCTTCATGATTGACTTTTATAAATTCCTGAGGCATTTCAGAGTTTAGCTCTACTTGGGTCAGTTACACACATTCTCTAGAACGAATCTGTGAAGAGCTCCAATCAATGTATGTGGACTAGGGTAGGACTGGGTCCTTTTTTTCAAATCATCCTCACAAAAATGTCTTCCTCCAAGATTAATAAATTCCTCCCAATTAAAAAGGTAAAGGTATCTGGACACAGGTTCTCTCAATTGGGATAATATTTAAAAAAATTTTTTCCCACAGTGACAGTGTTAAGAAGACCTGCTGATATTTCTGAAGACTTACAGTACTTCAGAACACAGAAAAAAAAAAAAATAACTGAAGGAAAGGGGGAAACAAAGGAACTGAAAGAAGGCCTAACATACAAATGGAACAACCTGAAGAGAAATGTAGAGCCTGGAGAAACTGGTGTTAGTCAGTCAGTCTTAGAGTTCCTCTGAGATCTTGTAGGATTATCATTATCATTATTACTATTATTATTGTTTGCAGAAATCAACCCACCCCAGACAATAAAGTCTTGCAATGCATCAAAACATGATGATAACCAAGCCCCAGAACTTAAAAATCTCAGCTTAGGGCCACCATCATCTTCACAATGAGGAAATCACATTTCCCGGTGACTTTCAGGAGACCTGGAACAGCTTAAAGTTGTGTGAAGACCTCAGGAGAAATGTTTAAGGTTTTGCCTTGCCTTTCCTGAAAGAGGTCAAAACCCTTCAGTTCCACTCAAAAAGAGAAAAAAAATTCCAAAAGTTTACTTTAAAATGGAAACAAACGCCTCAATAACTTGTGAAAGCACTCCTTTGGTGGGAGAAAAATCTGAGGAACACTTAAAAGCCCTCATTTCCTTGCATAATGAATAGACAGTGAGGAACCACCACAAGGTTTCCCTTTGGAAAGGGAGAAGGAGTAGCAAGCAAGCCTCCTCCTCCAGCCATCACCAACAGAGCTTCAAAATGGAGACATCCATAATTTTATAAACACTTCTCATCTCAGCTTTGTCTCCTGGAAACCCGCTCTCCTCCATTTTCTGGTGGAGTTACAACATGACACGGCTTACCTGACTCAGTTCCCAGCTCTCAACCAAACTAGTCACTTCCTCCAAAAACCTGCAAGCAACCTCCAGAAACAAAACCAAAGCAAACCAAACAGCCAACACAGACACTCAGACACAGCCCCCGGGAGCACCAGGAGCCCCAACTGGTTGGTCTTTCCCCATCCCAGACGCGTGCTTAAAAATGAAACTTTTTTTTTTTTTTTTGGTTGGGGGAGGAATATAAAAGGAACTCCAGGCAGCCTCCCTCCCTCCCTCTCTGTAGGTTAGAAGCTACAATGAAAAGAAAATGAGGGTTCCTTCAGGAATGGTGAACAGCCTGGAGAATGAACGTGAGAAGGAGCTTTGTGTTTTGGAGTCTGGACTGGAACCAAAGCAGACAGCTTGCAAATGGAGGACAGGGAGATAAAGAAAGGGAAAGAGGGGTTGCTCCAATGGGGGGCGGCTGCGGCTTCCCCTCGTGCCTGGAAGGAGGGCAGACCCCTGGGAACTGCACCAGGAGTGAGACGCCCCCCCCCAGGCCCCTGCCTTCCTTTCTCCCTTCCTCAGAGGAGAGCCAAGCGTGTGTAATGGCTTCTCCTCTCCAGAAACCGTTGTCCTCCTCCACTAGACGCTTCTGAACCCCCAGCCTGGAGACAGCTCCTCAGCTGCTCCTGAACCTGCGCCCCCCCACCCCACCCGGCCGGTGCCCCCCGCTCCTCGCCTCTGTCCTCACCAGCAGCACCAGCACCAGCCGCTGCAGCAGCCACCCCCGACACATCCCGACCCCGCATCCCAACTTCGGGGAGAGAGAGGGCGACAGAGAGGGAGAGAGAGAGCCAAATACCTGAGGAAGAGGGGGGTGCCAATCCGCACGGCTTTGCCATCGGGCGGGGGACAGGCAGACAGAGGGGGGAAAGGAAGGAGAGGGACAGAGAAAGAAAGAGGTCACCCGCTCAGGTCGGGGCCGCTCGCTCGGAGCGCTCCCTCCGCTGACCCTCGCTCGCTCCCTCTGGCTCTCGGCTTAGGTCTCCTGCCTCCCGCCCTCCGCCCCCCTCTCTGTCCCTACTCCTGTCCCCACACTCGGAGCATCCGTCCTAAGCCTCCAGCTCTCTTCTCACTCATCTTTCATTTTCTCTTCTCTTCACAGAACTACACGAAATTAATTAAGCCACAGCGCTCCGCTCCCCCCAGCAGAAGGAGCAGCCAGCAGGAAAAGCACAGCCACCTCCACTGCCACCACCACCACCTTCTCCTCCTCTTCCTCCTCCTCCTCTTCCTCCTTCGCTTCTCCTCCTCCTCTTCCTCCTCCCCCTCCTGCTCTCCCTCCTCCCCCTCCTCCTCCTCCTCCTCCTCCTCCTC